>JABCMJ010017169.1:0-11077 GCA_014822125.1 Arbutus unedo
AAGATATGATGAGTAGGTGAATAATATTGACATTCACAAGATTATTAATAATAGAAATTCTGTTAATTTAAGAAAATATAGGAGGAGAATGAAATATGAATAGGTGAGGAAATGAGATAATTTTATTTTCCTCAAAGAGATATAATAGTTTCTGGACATCATATTCAGAGTGAAAAAAATAAAAAAATTCTAAATATAATAAACTAAAATAACTATATCCGAATTAGTAATATTAACCCCGCCTATTAACTCCGAAGAAACAAACAGGGCATTAGTCTAATTCTCAAATACCAAAGGCACGGAAGTCCCAAACCTATCCAAGGGCTCGACCATTATCATTATCTATAAGACGTAATCCCAACTACTTGGGCTTATAGCTTTCTAAACTTCACATTTTGGATGGCTTTGAGTTAGTGATTATTGAATTATTAAATTCACTTTTGCTATTAGCAAGGAACAACTCACTTAATCATAAAAAATGATACACACACATTATTTTTACACATCATTTTTGCACATCACTTAAAACTACGTTATTTTGTGTTAAGAAAAAATCATATTTGTTTTTTACCCTTATCACTCAAAATATATTTGGGTTTTCCTCAACACAAAACGACGTAGTTTTAAATGATATGTATGTAGTACTATTGCTTAATCATGTAGGAAAACACGTGGCAGGTGGGGCCACCCTCTGCTTTTTGTGCCGTATGAAAAATTTCTTCTTCTTTTTTTTTTCTTTCTCAACAGGTTAATAATAACTGTAGTTTTTTTGAAATATTTTTTATTTTATTAATTTTACGTCAAATATTTAAAATTATTGATTTGTTTCGACGAGAGTAAAAAAAATTATGATCAAGAGCTTAAATTATTTTTCAACAAATAAAAATAATTTAAACACGACAAAAAGAGATTCGATTGAACGGTATCGGTCACTTTTTCTCTTTTTAAAATTGAACACATTAGGATATGTGATGGATGTGAATATTTTTGAATAATTTAAGAGATTTTTAAGTTTGTTTTATAAATCAATAAAATAAAGAAATATAATAACAAAATATAAATCAACTTTAAATTATTTTTATTTGTTGGGAAATAATTTTAAGTTTTTTATTATAATTTTTTTATTCAAGATGAATCAATATTTAACGTAAAACTAATAAAATAAAAAATATTTAAAAAAAATTATATTTTTTTTTAACCTGTTTGAGAAAGAAAAAAAGAGAAGAAGGAGAGGAAATTCTTCTTAAGGCACAAAAAACAGAGGGTGGCCCCCACCTTCCACGCGTTTCCCTGCATGGTTCAGTGGGCTATTCCTTGCTAATAGCAAAACTATATTAAATTACGTTGTTTCAAGTAAAATATAATTTAGCTAGATTTATTTAAATTAAATTATTTTTGATGTGTTTTGATCACAATAAATCTAAAGTTTTGCTTGACTTAGAAAGTATAATGACGAAAATATTTTTGAAATTAACTCAATTCCAAATCATCCTTCCCTTTTATTAAGGTCAATTTAATTTGTGACTGCCGCCTATAAAACTATCACGTGTCTTCCAAAAACCAACAAATCTTTTTTATTTAGAAATAATTTAAGTTAAATAACCAAGTCCTATTGGGCTCAAATAATACATAAAAACAACAATTACTAGATATCAAATGTAGCCATTAATCACAGAACAATGATACCAAAGCTAATACTGTAACATAATTTTTCTTCGGTAACGTCACTAATCAACATGAAATGAAAACTAAACCTAATCTTTGACTTTTATAAGAAAAACTAGGCTTACGTGACTGTAAAAGACGTTTTCAAGCAACTGATTATTCGTAGCGCTGACAGATTTGTAAAACATGACAATCCACAAAAATATAATTCTAATCCATTATGATTGTACGGAAAATATACATAGCGGATACAACACACCTCAATTTAACTGGAGAAAAAAAAATACTCAACAAAGTTAGCAAACCGAGTCCTCTATTTAACGCAGTTCATTTAAGACTAAATTACCGTTTCACTATAGGTGTTGGAGATTTGCTTCGGTGTCATCTTTCAGAATGAAATGGCTCAACGAACAAAGTAAAATCTAACCTCGTTTGTTTGTTGAATTTTCTTGTGTATGTCTCTTTCTCACTTGAAGAACAAACTCAAAATTATAGACTGAATTTCGTAAGTAGTGTAATTCCCAAAAACCAAAAACATGTTGGTATAAATAGAACTAAGAGACCTTTGTACTCTAGTAACCGAAATTTTTTTGAACATCCAACCATGAATAGTAGAAAATTAGCGGAAACCTTTATGATTCGTAATGGATGAAACTTTCCGATTGCCAAGAGACCTTTCGGTGTCCCAAATCAATCACCCCAATTCTCCATGGTATGGTCTGATGTTCAAATTTGAGACTCATGAGCTTATTTTCTCGTAAGGTTTCTAATGTTTAAATTTAAAACTTCCGAGCTTATTTTCTTGTAAGGTCTCCAATATTTAAACGTAAGACTTAAGAGTTTATTTTCTTGTAAGGTCTCGATTCAAAGTTTTTCAAGTGTTATCAACTTTTAGAAATTTAATTTATATGAGACTTTATCTCGATTTTTAAAAAAAATAGTATAAAATATACGTAAATTAATGCAGACATCCTCAGTTATAAAAAACCTAAACCTCCTATAAAATATGAAACTAGTTTTTAGATACAGCTAGTTGCGAGATTATGACGATAGAAAGGCTACTAATGAACTCAACTCAACAGGTATCTTCTTGTCATCACCCAATAAAAATGTTGGGCGGATAACTTTTCAGATTAGCGAACACTTGACCTACGTTAAAGTTTGCGGGTAAGAAAATTAATAAGCTACGTACCTGACAAATGGACCCCTTAAGAAAATTGATTTCTTGAACAGCCATCGCGGGCTTGAATATTTTCTCACCAAAAAAAAACTGTATGCTTCATTTCGCAACAAGTGTTCAATTACAAAGAGGGAAGTCCATCAACATCTGGAACCCGAATCAATGATCGATTTCTAATGGATGAGACTGCATCCAGCAGGACAACTCAAAAAGATACTTTCCCAGAAAAGAAAGAATTACAAACAGAACGAGTTACAAAATTGTTGACAAAAGAATATATATACGCAATACAAAGTAGTTAGCTTATATGCAGTATATACTGACCAGTACTTTGTGATCGGAAATAGGAACATGTATTGGCCTTTGTGCTGACAGAAAGGTATTCAGCTGAAGAGCTGCTTCGCACCTGATGTAATAAGTCTGCAGAAAGAACCATTGGTTCATAAATTCAACAGGAATTCAACTCGTACTGATGAGCAAGCCAGGGGTGCTCTAGGGCCTCCCTTGCAGTTGGACGCCTCTCAGGGTTTATCTCAAGCAGGTTCCTTACGAAACTGATAAATCCAATATCAGAGACCGGCATGTGATGCTCCAATGATGACTCCTCGGGAATTACATACTCCAGTTGGCTTGTATCCTAAGTAAAGATATGAGTTCAGAACAAGAAAAGCTAAACAAAGAGTCCAAATATACAATTTGTAGATTGTCAAGGATTCCCACCCCAGTACTCATCTTTTAATACGAAAAGTGCATTTTAGTTATGTTTTTGCACTCTGTAAGAGTTCTGAGAGGCGTTTAAGTGCAAGAATTCCAAGCAGAATGATGGAGCAGCCTACTAGAGAACGTAGGAAATAAACCTATCTTAAATTGGCCTATATCCTGGCTACTAATCATGCAGGAAACTCAAATACCTTTACCTCTCTGAAATTGGCTTATATCTTGGCAAGTAATCATGCAGGAAACTCAAAACACCTTTAGAAAGAGGAAAATTTTGTGCATGAAACCAATGCGAAATTGAAACTACAAAAGTAATTCACCAGCTAAAAAGAACCAATATGTAGAAAAACTAATATAAAAGGTGCTTTAACTCCGCTTATGGCTTCCTCCTAGTGAGCCTGGGAACCCTGAACTTCGTTTATACTGTTAATGAATTTCAACGAGACAAAAGGCCAGTACATACATATCAAACTATAACTACATCAAAATCCTATACTACATGCAGACAACAATAAAGCAAGCTAACCTCATTTATAAGATAAAGATCATATTCTTGTGTAAAATATTTGTGTGTCTCCTGCCCTTTCTCTAACATCTCCATATCAATCGGACCAAGCATGCCAATCATGCGAGCGAGCGCCATCACAAGTGTGTCATTTGGAAAAAGTACCTAGTACAAACATAAATGATGAGTAGAATATACACGTAGAAATAAAGGTTGCAAAAACAGATTCATACTCTTTCGAATATATGAAATCAACAAATTAGAGTAACTTCGTAAAAATATTCCATGTCCAGTCATATACATAGATCAACAAATCTAAGACATACTTCACCAGAGCATAGCTCAGCCAAGATACAGCCAAGGGACCACAGGTCAATCCTCTGGTCATACGGGAGGCCTAGGATGACTTCAGGAGCCCTGTAGGAACGAGATTGTACATAAAGGCACAAGTTGTCTGTCAGAAAGCAACTGCTTCCAAGATCAATAACCTTTATCTCGCATCTGCTGTAACTTCTGATAAGAATGTTCTCTGGCTTAAGATCACAGTGAATAATCCCCAAGTGATGCAAGTATTCCAATGCCTCCAAACATTGACGGGTGATGAGCTGTGAAAGGGAAACCCCACCCTTGTTAAGTGTTAGTTTTTCACGGTGCTTGTGTTTTTAATGACATATATGTAGTCACAAATTGCATTACCATTCAACAGCCACAAGAGTCCATGACTCAGTTAAACGAGATTATAAACAGATGAGTACGCTAGCAACATTGGACAATACCTGCAATCTGCTCAGCGTAAAGTAGCGCTCTCCACCAGATTCCTGATTATATTTCTGAAATTCATACAAGTTTGCCCGAAGAAGTTCACAAACAATGAAAAGGTGCTCCTGCAGAGTTTATAAAATGGGGAAACAATTATAGGCACTGGCTAAACGTTAAGTGAAGTTATTAACCAAGACAACGAAGAACAAATACAGCACTGGCTTGGAAGTTGATTTTTGGTTTAATTCAATTGTGAAGAATGACAGTAACATTTATGCATCAATTCAGAGTGAATAACAACCATTTGGAAGTCCGAGCTCCGATAGTTTTTACATTTCAGTTTTAATCATGCAATTTAACCCTCTCTAACTATAGAAACCATTATTGGAAAAAGCAAGCATAATACGATTCCATTGAGGTCAAGTATATAGGCTAAACAAACCGTTGTCAATGAAAAAAATCAGGAAAGATTACAGGATTTTCCTCACTACGAATGCATAGATTATCAAACCACACGGCCCACATCAGTTTTAACCAAACATTAGCTGAAGTTCTTATAATGAAGGAATAACAGTGATAAATGCATCAATGATGTCAATTCTTCAACCTATAGATCCCTATACCTGAAAGTAGAAGTAGTCATATAGACGCAAAATGTGGCGCTCATCACCAGGATCATGCTTATTCACAAACTTTAGAAGTTTGATTTCATCTAAGCTCTGATCAAAGAAGTCCTTGTCATTTTTTATGATCTTCAAGCAAACATCCATTCCCGTGTGCAGATCATGTGCCTGAGCAACTTTGCTGAAAGCAGCTGAACCTAGGTATTCTGTAACGTAATATCTGCCTGCAATGATACTATTGAGGACAATAGGCAGATCCTTGTTCTCTTCAAATCCAGTCCTGTCAGGGAAACATAAATCAGTACAGCTGTTCGCTACAATCAACTTGCAACACACAAGCTCACAATCTTGATCAAAATACAGACTTCAGTATCTCAGTCACCTTAAATAGGATAGGTTAGCCTTTCCTAGTCAAAACAAGTCAACGAGGTATAAGTGGACATTGACTACAACTCCCAAAAATTATATTGCCTCCGACAAATTTTTATCCACTTCTTTCGGCCTCCAATACCCAGGTCTGAATAAAGTAGAGCAAACTTACCGATTTTTCCTGTGGATAATTCTTAAATCAAATACTTCATATTCATCTTCATTAGTGTCAAGCATCAGAAGGTGATCTTCAGTAACACCCTCCTCTTCATCATTATCAACCTCTGGCTCATGGGCAACTGCAGCTACTTTTGTTGCATTTCCACCTTCATGGTCACCTTCCTCATGCTGGAGATCTTTCTCGGCAACCGAAATATGTAAGTCAGCAGTAACTTTAAACTCTTCGGCCCAATCACTGGTGAAGCTCTTCTTAGATTTACTTTTATCTACATCAGTAACTTTCAGATTCATGAGACCATGGTCCTTAGAATTCTTTCCCATAATTTCTGCTTCTGAACAGCCTATACAGTTGAGGGAAGAACAGGTATATACCGTGCATTCCTCTTTCTTCATTTCAACACTTCTTTCAAGTTGGACAATTTCATTAAAATGATCATATTCTGTGCATTGAACCCCATGTACATTGTCCATGGAGGAAACATTAGAAGGCCAAGGCTTGTCCAAGTAATCACTTCTTTCTCCAGTATGGAATCCTTCTGAGATATTATTGAAATCCAAGTGGCTGTCAATTTGCTTCCCTGTCTCCAAAGTTGTAACAAACTTGTCCTCGCTTGGGCAGCTAAAGGAATCAGATCTGCCTAAGTGGGGAGGCAAAATGTAGTCCTCGTCTTTCTCATTGTACCAGCAGAGATCATTTTGCATATCAAAATCCTGGTAATCACGAGCTGTACCAAATTGAGATAATCTATCTGATGAAGCTTGGGAGCTTACCCTGGTTGTAGTGCAAATTCCATATGGATTTATGAACTCTGCAAAAGAAAACATAGTAGTACTTAAAACATCAAAAAGAAAATAGTACAGTAAAAATGAAAATGAAAATAGTCAATCTTTTACTGTTATCAAAAAGATGCTTTATCTGATGAGCCTTCAACTTGTTAGTATTAGTCGATCAATCTTGCCGCACCGTGGGTTACAGTTGCATGCAACATGAGATAAAAGTACTGAATGAAATTACAGTGAAAAAAGAGTGGAAGTTTAGAGCAAATCCATCAAAATGTCTCTTTAAAGACACTAAAGACTTCATGGCCTGTAGTGCGGAGCCAAGTGGGGTCAATTGACCCGAATCAATCTTCCACACATCAATGTGGATAAATGTTTGAAATCTGTTGATGTTGCCCCATTCATTCGACAAAAGCTTTGAAACATGGATATGATAAGACATACATATACGATGCGGACACAACAATAGGAGAAAATCTAGAAAAATGGGATACGGGTAAGGGCCGTAAGGCTATGATATGCATATTAAAATCTATTTTTACAGTTTTTTAAAATGAACAAATAATCACAAGAATGGTGGTAAACCGTGGTACTTTTCTTACATTGTTTTTATATTTAATTAGTAACTATTTTAAATGTCAAAATTTAAACACACATATGACACCATAAGGATATCCAATACACTACAAATCAGAAACTAAAACTTTTTCCTTCTTCCGCTCGTGACTCCGACATCCCGTTCTCTCTTGCAAGCAAATGGGAAATTAATGGCTGAATGTTTTATTAAAAAAGGTAAATCTATATAGTATTTTAATTTTTAAATGAGGTTATCATACCTGCACTACTTTCTATGTAAAAACTTAGCGGAATCAAATCGCATCTTAATAATGAATACAACAATCAAAAGCTTTTACCAGTAAAGACTATTTTTTCAACTACTGCACAGGAAAAAAGTGTCATCTATGATAGTTATAACTTTGATCACATTGGCTAAGAACCTTTGCTCCTACGGAAACGGGGGGTAGTCTTATACAGGGCTAATCAAATGTTGTTCCTCTTTTTTTTTTCATGAGTTTTTTTTACGTAAGTTACTCGGAAGAGGGTCAGTTATCTCCTTCTCGCACTATCAGTTGATCTGAAGGCTTTTATGGTTAATGATTACAGATTTACAGTCGACTAGAAAGGAGAAATACAAGCCTCATAAACAAACCTAGTAATCGGAAAAAAGAGCCCCCCAGGAGACCCAGCCCTAGTTTGATTAGCCAGACTACTATTGCAGGATAATTATTCCCACATCATGAGTAATCTGCCTGATTTATAGTGATGGAAATATCAATATCACAAGTCCTAGGGTATTGGATACCCCATGTCCTGGGCCCATCGTGCAACTTAGATGTGATCCCTCCACCATTGGTTGCCAAAATTGCGAGCCCATAGTATTTGTAGTTGTAAACTTATTTCTAACCCGGCCAATCAAACAGGCCCCAAGAACATCCCCACTGAACTGACATAAAAATCAAGTTAACTAAAGAAATAAAAAATTTTGCAGCAAATAAATGATAAATAATACACGCAACAGAGTGGTTTTCGTACAGAGTCAACACAATCAAAGACAGAACAGAAGGAGAGACACCAATGATAAAATTTTGAGACTAAAGAAGAAAAACAAAGCTAATGATTTTTGCACTCCACTTTTATCTCCTTGCACTCTTTTTCCCCCCATATCGTTGTAAAGTGAAAAATCTAAGAACAATTTGATTAAAGGTTAATATTGTAATTTCATATAAATAAGGGGAAAAAGTGGTATCATCAAATCCGTTTCAAATTTGAATGCAGATACCAGCAGTGATCGTAATTTGGAAACAAAAAAAGACAAAAGCGAACATACCAAAACCAGAAATTAAATAGCAGAACACAAAACTTACTCTAAGCAACAAATTAAAATTCTCCCTTGATCAGATAAAAACTATAAAGTCCGACTGAAGAAGCAAAAAGTTAATCGAATTTGAAAGCATTGTACCCGAAGAACACAAATCAGTGGTGGAAGAAACCAAGCTGACGAACTCCTCAGCAGAATCATCGCTCGAATAACCGTTACTGCCTCTAGTCCCCGCCTCCGGCCGCCTCCGTATCGACGGAATCTTTAGGGGCGGGGGTGGCGGCACCATCGGGAATAAAAACTTCTCGAAATCAAGCGACAACAATTCGGACTTCTCAAGCAAGTCATCCACGAGCGCCGATTCGGAGTCGGAGAATCCGTTCTTCCTCATGAACTCCAGCACGGCTTCGATGTCCGAGACCGCCATGCGCGAGAGGACTCAAATTAAAAGCGAAAGGTGAAAAGTCGTAGAAGGAGTGGACGAAGAATTCATTGGACTGGAAGGAGGTGAGCCTGTCAAAGCGATCGGAATTGGGATTTAGTTCAGGGAGAGCTAGATTTTGCATGCCTGTATAGAGAGAGGGAGGGAAAAAGGAGAGAGAGAAAGACAGAGAATAGGGGTGGGGGAGGGAGAGGGTGGAAGGTGCTCCACTGCTGTAGTACTGAAGCCAGACGAAAGACCTCTCACCAAAAACTTTTAAAAGTAAAGCAAGATGGATCGGGTCCAAACGGCATGTTGTGTATTGGGCCCGAGCAGCACGTGGACCTGTACTGTGGTTACACGTGGAAATTTGTCTGGGAAAATAATTTTTTCACCCCTCGTATTTGCTTGGTTTTTAACTTCTTTCTTTTTTTTTTGTGGTGCGAAGTCAATTGGCTGGTGCCACGTCGGGGGACCACATCGGTTGTTCGACCCAATGGTGTCGCATTGCACAGAGATAATAGTATTTTGATCAGGCTTAATTCGATGGTTTATAATTGAGTTTTATCTGTATTTAATTTTTTTTCATATTTATTATTTTATCCTTAATTTTTTATAAATTATTAACCCATCTCAATAAGACGAATTTAACAAGTATAAAATTGTGTCCAAAACTAAAAAATAGTCACTAAAGACGACGAATAAGTGCAAAAAAAATTTATTTTTAGATTATTTTTGTCTTTTCTAAACTTTTTTTAAATTTGATCCATGATTTATAATTTTTTTGAAAACTCTCGTCGATACGAACTAATAATTCATAAAAAATTGACGAAAAACAAAAAATACAATTTTTTTTCAAATAAAGACGAAATAATAATCAAATAATCAAGTCATACTATACCTGGCCTTTGATTATTTGCCGGTGTTATCATTTTATTGGTTGTTCAGTTCAATCTATGTGCATATTAAAAACTAATATTTTCATTCATCATCGATAATTTAAATTAAATACAGGATAAAATATTATATAAATTAATTTCATAAAAATAAATATTACCTGATAAGTTTTGAATTTTAAAAGTTATGAATTTGAGACCGCATGAAGAAGTAAATTTTTAAATCACTAAATTAATTCCGTAAAGTTTTTTATGGGTCGTAAAGTAGAACATTATTCTGTGCTCAAATGCTCTAATAACTCTCCCACCACAGAAAGTGTGAAAAGTCCAAACACTATTTATTGTCTGATGAGCGGAGTTTTTGTATTAACTACATACCATTCTTAGGAGAGAATTCTTAAAATATTATTGCAGGAGTAGTACTAAATAACTTTTCAATAATCAATTGTACTTTTTTGGGGGGTTTATATCAAAATCACATACATAACTATAGTTCTCTTTTATTAGCGTTTTATGAAAAAATAGTTAGGAAATATTTATGACAGACTCAATGTTGAAATCAATTTATCCTTCTTTTCTAAAAAATTGAGTTTGAAGTTAAAGATTGAAAAATTATTCAATAAGTCTAATAATTTTTTTGCTGCGATCAAAATTTTCATAACCTCAAGTTAAGTAAAATTAAGATTGCTTAGATGAAATATTCATGTTGGTTTTCTCAAAAACCCGATCGAAGACTTTTATTTGTTAAAAAACACCATATTCCATCTTCAGCATGTGGAGATTATAAAAATATGTCAGCATTGGAGATTCTGTTAAGAATCCCCCTCTATCCACAAAAATTTAAAAAAAAAAAAATATATATATATATATATTGTTAAATGGGTCATTGGGTATGTATTTTGTTGTTTATTTAAATTGACAGTTTCCGAACCTTATATCCATCATCGATAGGTCCAAACATGAGTGCATATAAATAGATTATAGAATAAAGAAAGATCTTAATTAATAGATTGTTAATCCGGTGAATTAAAAATGTATTCCCTCCACATGCTAATTGTTCTCCATAAAGGATCTAGAAAAGGCTGAACTACGTATCTTTTTTC
>JABCMJ010017174.1:0-12527 GCA_014822125.1 Arbutus unedo
TAATCCTAATCATAATAAAAAACTATAGAAACAAGATCCCAAGAATAAGGGAACTAATCCTAATCATAATCAAAAACTATCCTAACAAATCTTCATAACAGATTGTTTCCGCATGTGGGGATTTGATTGAGCCGAGATATTTGATTGAGCCGAGATATCCTCTAATACGTCGATTTACGATTTGATATTAAATGAGAAAATTTCATCGGTAAAGAGTTTAAAAATGAAGAGTCTGAAGGTTACTTTTGTAGAATGAAATGGATTTTTTTTTTTTAAAAAAAAAAAAAGTACTGGACACATTGACTATACATGCTTTTTTTATATGATAAAAATTTGAATAACAATATATTTAATTAAGCACCTTTACATCAATATCGCTGATTATCAATAAGCATATTTCAAAATTAGACAAACTAAAGCAACTAATTAACTCTAATTAAACACTTTAACTGAGAACGCACCTGCTAATAATCGTTATTGTCGCATTATTTTTAAATAGGATAAATGAAAGTTTAATTAAATTCCTTAACTGCTTTTGTCATGAAGTTAATTTTATAAACAAGTATATTTAAGAAGATAACTTTTATTTCATAAGTAGACAAATTAAAGCAACTGATGCTAATGAAACACCATAAATTAAGAGCACGCCTGTTAATAATTTTTATTGTCCCATTTTGAATTCACTGCCTCCTGAAATGAATTTAATGTTTTTAGTTAAACACCTTAGCCACTTTTGTCATGAAGTAAATTTTACCCGACTAGATGGTGTTTTAGATTTGGGTGTGTTAAATAGCAGTGTAACGTTCCGAATTTCTGACATGTTAATAAAAAAAGTAAAGTAACCAAAAGATCATCATTATATTAAAATACGAGTTTGATAGAAGAATAGTCAAAATACATTTCAAAAGAGATTGTTTATATCAAAAAAACTTTAGAAGTAAAGTCAGAGCAGTTTAAACTAGTCTAAGTGATCCACGGCTTCATTGTGTCTTCTGCGGGATAAGCGTCATCATACGGTGTATCATTCAGTCGGACTCCATTGTCGTCGGTACCTAGTTATGAAACACCAGAGGCAGGAGGAAGTTGGGTCATGAGTTTTGTCACTTAGTAAGTTACCATACCCTTAAGCTCCCTTTTAAATGTTTTAGCATAATAACATGATATGCAGTGTACAAAGTATAAAATTATTCAAGGTCTAATCATGCGATAATGTAAGTGTAGAAACAGTAAGTACATGCTTTAAATTGAAATAACGTAGTTAAAACTGTCAGAGTAATTATCACAGTGAATATTAGGATCAAACGTTCCATGAGTCATGGACTCGAACAAAATATTCTAAAGTATGACCACGTTATATAGTTCAATAAATTGTTCTAAGAATGACCTCGTCATTTATTTCGAATAAGTTTTTCTAACATCAATTACCTCGTCATATATTTCGAACCAACATTTCTAAATCAATGAAGTCAAGTAGCGTGCTCATGAATGATAACGATCCTGACCGCTCGACCAACCGATGCTTCCCAACCTCCATGTGCCCCAGCCGCCCTGTTCCCGATCGTCATGTTTCCAATCAATGTGCTCTCCCTAACATTATATCCTTTCACTACCATATCGGACAATATAAGTTAAAAAAACTATACTAGGAGAGCATTATATTAAAAAGGGCACGATAGGACTAGATATAATTTTGGCTCAAGCGTAACTTGGTTAAACGCATGACACGGCTAAAATACAGCGCTTGGGTGGTACATCGCTTAGATCTATCACACATTTTTGGTTAAGTCAAAGCTCGGCTTATGTCGCATCACGGCTACAAGACACACATAATATTCCCACTGAGAATATATCCACAACAACTAATTGTATTCCATTATCAGGGTGTTTGCGTTCCGGTATCCACGGAACACCCTGAGTATCAATATCTAAATAATTGTCCACAATAATCAGAGTGATAAGCATGGTAATTCATGCTTGACTAATATTTAAACCATTAAACTGAAGTCACATAATAATAATATGGGTATGTAAATAAATAAATATTTAATAGTTAATTGTAAAGACTTTATTTAATAATACTCATTACAAAATAAATATATTTATAAAATGAGTTTATAATAATTTTTATAGTTTTTCGAAAAGAGTAAAAAAGGTAGGTAACTAAAAGGTGTAAAAATTATAATTGATTTAAGTAATAATTGATAAAATAATTAATTCTCTAATAAACTATAAAAAGTTTAATTATAATAATCATAATCATAATAAGAAAATGAATTTAAAATTTATATAATATGGGTACAATCTGTAATTAAATAAAATATTGGATAAAATTGAATGCATCAAAACTAATTTTATTCCATTCAAAATCTCATCCGGAAGTCCATCCGGTCGCGGATCCAATCGTCCGGAATGAAATCCTGACCTAAGAAAAAATGTCGACAGTTTGTATTTCGTGATTTCTCCTTCGGTGAAGCTCCGTTAAGGCTAATATCATACAAAAATATTTGAAATGGATTCAAGAAGAGAGGCTTACAGTTGGTTCGAGGTTTGGTGAAGCTTCGGACATGTTTCGAATGCCGGGTCGGTTTGACGGAACTTCTTCTCCTCTTCTTCTTTCTCCTTCTTCTCCTCTTCTTTGCAACTCTAGATATTAGTGCGTTAGAACTGGAAGGGGGGGGGGGGGGTTTCTATTTATAGCCAAAGGGAGGGGGAGTGATCCACGGTGGGGAGGATTTTCTGGGAATTCAATGGAGGGGATGAACATAGCTGTGGATGATGGCGGTAGGGGGCTGGTGCAGGGTTAGGGGGGCTGCAGCAGGAGATAGGGGCTGGTGGTGGGATAGGAGTGATAGGACGGGTGCTGTGGCAGATGGGAGGTGGTGGCCGATTGTTAAGTGAGGGAAGAGAGAGAGAGAGCCGTGTGGGAGACGAGAGAGAGACGTATAAATACATATATAATAGGTCTAAAATAGAAAGTGTGTGTATATAAATAGTAAAAAAAATAGTATTTACTATTATTAGATAATATCCTAAAAAAATAGTATATACACATAATATATATATATATATATATATATATACATATGCATGCGTACGCAACAAAATTATACAAGCGGAGTAAAATAAATTATAGGTCATTACAAGCAGAATGTGTTAAATAAGACAGGTTAGTCCACATTGATGTGTTGTTTAAGAATGATGTATTAAATAACCTAGTGATTGGATGAAGTATTAAAATAAGTGTGTTAAATAACTTAGTGCTTGGATGAATAATTATTTTTGGTGTGTTATGCAAGAAAAATGTGTACTAAACTGTCAAAAGATATTTTTGTCATTCGTCGTGGATTTTATGTATTATTCCAAAATTTAAGTTTATAAAATGAATAAAAATAACTTATTTATAACTTTTAGATAAAAAAATATTTGTAGTTAATAACATTAATTTTGCAGGAAAAATAACTTTTTTTTAAGAAAAATGAAAACCAATAATAAAAAAGCGTCTTTTACTAATTTATTTAATTACCAATATCATATATTGTAAAAATATATACAGAATTAATGCATAAAAATTAGGGAACCAAATTAAAATATTACAAGGCTAGGGTGGTTCTTTTGGTCATTTGTTATCCTTGTGATATACTTTAAGGGTAGTGGAGGATGTGTTAAAGGAATTTTAGAGAGTTGTAGTGTACTTTTTTATAGTGCGTATGTAGTGCAAGCAAAATTACATCTTTTTGAATCCGTGTTAAAGAGGCCATGGGCTAACTAGCCGAACACAAAAGCAATTTACCAACCAGCGAGTTAGGTATAGAGTATAGACAAGTCTTAGCTAAAACATTAATAACCAACCAGCGAGTTAGGTATAGAGTATAGACAAGTCTTAGCTAAAACATTAATAACTTAACACAATTTTTAAGACTGCATCCAATCAAGCCCTAAGTACACAAACTAAAGCATCTAAAAGTTAATAAATAACTTAACTACGGGCGCACCTGTTAACAATCTCTGTTGCAACATTTTCGTTCCCCACATGTAGAATTCTCTTAGAAATAATTTGATATGTTTTTTTTTCTCCAAATTATTGAATCAGAGGTAGAATCCTTCCAAATCATCATGAATGAGACATATGCAACTCGACCTATTTACAACAAAAACAAATTTGAGTATATACGAATTTAATTAAATTAGACACCATAACTGCTGTTTTATAACATATGAATAAAGTTAATTTTATTAATTTTTATGAAATCAATTTATACAGAATAAAAAACTCTAGTTTGAAATAAGACTTAGACAAGTAGACTCCGTGATTGGTTTTCTGAGAACTAATCAGCATTAGGTTAAGAATAATTCTAATACTGACCCGATACCTCAACTATAAAAAAAGAAAAAGAAAAAGAAAACAAGAGCACACCGGTTAGAAATCTTTCTTGCCACATTTTTGTCATAATACTTTGTCTTGTAAAATAGTTTGATTTTCCTTTTCTTTTTATTTTTTTTGATCAACGTCAAATGCCGGCATGTGTTTCTAGCATGTTACGATCGTGTTAATTTTTGTTTTGAATCTTTCTACGAAAAACAACGGATTTATCAAAACATTAAAAAATGATTCTGCTAACGAGTGGCTCTGGGCATTTATTTAAGAGCAATTAATGAGGTAATTTGAATTTAATGAATATTCAATCAATTCCATCATAATTAATAATCACCCGATTTTCAGTTAAAAAATACAACTCATTTACTAGCATAAAAAATTAACTTATTGATTAAATAACTTTTAACAATAAATATCATCATTTATTACCTTGGACACCATTTAGCATTTGTCATTAAAACTAATGCGTCTAAAAAAATTTGAAACTTCTAATAAGAGATTCGAAAATGTGTTAACATAAATAGAATGCGTGTCCAGCCGTAATGATGCTCAAACTCGAAGTCTCAATAAACATGAAATCTTTACCATGATTAATAAAATTTCTTTGCCAAACAAAAACAACAACAAAATATTACAAATAATAGGCAAACAAGTACACAACAAAATATTACAAATAATAGGCAAACAACTACACACTTTACACGCAAAAAAATTCAGAGTCAATGGTACAAATGTTCAGCCAACCGTGGCCGTGCTCTTGCATGCAGTGGTTCAGCAAGAAGGAGGTCTCCCGTTGACTCCTTCAGCTCAATCTTCGACACAGCAGCCCAAGAAAACGCTTGTAAGAGCCTAGCCATAAGCATGGTTGTAATTGTGGACCCCAGATTGACCCCAGCACATCCACGCCTTCCAGTGCTAAACGACAATATTTTCAATTCTGGGTCAGTCAGCACCACATCCGAGCCGTCGTCCTTGAGGTGGCGCTCTGGTTTGAACCTAAGTGGTTCATCCCAAACCCTAGGGTTGCGCCCCAACCCAGGGCGACTCAACAAGACATGGCTGCCTTTGGGGATGAAGTAGCCAGCGACGGTGGCATCGGCAGTGGAGACGTGAGGGACATTGAATGGGGCAATGGGGTGGAGACGAAATGCTTCTCTCACGCATGATTTAACGTAGTTGAGTTGTGAGAGATCGGATTCTTGGACGAGTCTTTGCTTTCCCACAACTCTGTCCAATTCCTCTATGGCTTTTAGCAGCGTTGTTGGTTGATTTATCATCTCAGCAAGTGCCCATTCCACTGCGTTCGATGGGTTGTCCACTGTTGCTATCATCAACTCCTGTGTACACAAGACTCGATCATGTGTTAGAGAAAGTGGCCCCACATTAGGTGAGGTGTAGAAAATATTGAGATAGTCATACATTGCTTGGATGTAAAATAAAAAAAAAGCATAAACATATATGGAGAGAGAGAGAGAGAGAGAGAGAGAGAGGAAGCTTACAACTATTTGGGCTTTGATCTCTTGTGGTGAGAGCAGTGGGCTACCATCTTTCTCTTTTAGTCCAATGAGAACATCAAGCAAGTCCTCTTGCTTGTTTCTGGTACCCCCTGTCCACTTTCTAATCCTCTCGTCAATCTCCGGGTCTTGATATTTCGCGACTCTTGTACTAGCAATTCGAACGATCTTCTCATGACCGTCCAAATCAACTCGGCCACGCAAGAACGGAATGTAATCAGACACGCAAAATGAGTAGAGGTATTGAAGAATAGTGAATAGTGCACTCACGTGTTCTTCTTCCTCAATCCCTGGCCCTCCATTCGCCCTTCCACTCCCGAAAAATCTTTTGCCGAAAATCATCTTCCTTATCACATTTCCGCAGAAGTGTTGGGCAGCGACTCTCACGTTCACCACACCCCCAGTAGTCGAGTCTGTGGACTGATTGTACACAAACCGAACAAGGTGATCGGCTTCCTCGACTCTTTTTCCCTGGAGCCATCGATGCGGGGTTATGGCCGTTGATAGAAATCCTCGACTTGTAATGTCTGCAGACAAAACAACTGGTCTGGAGGAGAAAACAACGTCCTGTTTTTTCAGGAACTCGAGAGCAATTTCAGGAGAGGTGACAGAGATGACGTGGACATTTCCTAGACGGATGCACATGATTTCAGTGTTCATTTCTTCCATCATTTTGTGTATCCACCGGAATGTGGGCTTGTTTTTGAGAAGTTCTGGAAGGCTTCCGATGACAGGCCATGGTTTCGGGCCTGGCGGAAGCGAAAGGGGTGTAGCTCGTCTATTCTGAAGGATGACAAAAGCAAAAGCAGTGAGTAGGAGAATTGAGCAAATATTTAACAGAGATAGAGAAATGCCACTGTTTGGCGTTTTGACAGTAAAATGAGAGTTAATTATGATACTGGTAGAGGCAATGACTGGGTTTGCTGTGTGTGTAAGGATAAAGAAAGCCATTGCCATGTGAAGAAGAAGTGCGGAACAAGAGCTCAAGAATGTTTGTGGATTTTCGATATTTGCCATTTTTGAGAACGTGAAGAGCGTGCAGATTACGAAGAGTGTGTGCAGATTATCAAGACTCTGAGTTGTTGCAGTACTAAATCTTTAATTGGTGGTGCCTTTATATAGAGTTTTTTCACATCCGGACCACACCCAAATCATGATGTTCTTGCGTTTACAAACAAATAACATCATCAATGCAGCAAAAAAGACAAGTCAATTTGTTGAATACACTGAATGTTCATTTATTTTCCCAGATTTCACATTTTGAACGTTTGGTTGAAGCATTTCATACACTGAAAACAGAGCATGAGTTGATAACCACATATTATCTGTTGAAAATATTGTTTGGCATGAGAACAGACTTAAAGTGAGTCTCACATGTCGATTGGGAAGGACCCCCTTCATGTGTTCGACCATCTCTAATGCTGGGACCAAGGGGATTAATATTCTACAAATAGTTGGCCAAAAATATTTGCGCGGTGAAACACATTATGCATCAAAGTTAACGTATAAGAAGTGAAAAGATGAGTTTGGAAGCATGTCTCACATGGGTTAGAAAGTGAGAACAAGTTGACCATATGAGACTCAAATTTTTACAAGGACTTTGTTCGACCACACGTGCACGCAACACCGCTGCTGGCCGGCTGGGCTCAAGTCTTGCACTTGTTTGGTCCTTATTCCGAAAAATTGATAAAGCAAGCAAGTGAACTTTCTGGTTCTAAACGGTCAAAAAGCCAATACTTTTAGGCAAGTGAACTGTGTTTGAGAGGGTTTTTTTGAGGTGTTTTTCAATTATGGGATTTAGATTTTGGAATTTTAGATTTTGAAAAATTCATACTCAGAATCTGTGAAATGTTTAGTTCAACTGTATAAAATATATAGATTATGAATCTATGAAGTGTTTAGTAGTACGTATAATCAAATTATTAGATCGTGGGTGAACAATTTACCATAATACACTTATATTGTTGCTTCTTATTTGTATATTTGACAATTCCCCTTATGTATTTTGAAATATAGTTAAATAATATTTATATTTACAAATTGAATTAATTTTAAAATACAATAATCATAAAAGTGTGTAAAATATAATTTCTGTCTTCTAATGGTAGAATATATTTGTAAAATAAAAATTCCAGAATCACTCTCGAATACCCATTAAGCCTACAATAACTTCTTAATACTGTAAAAGACCTCAATTAATGCATGGTTAGCATTTTTGATTGTATCACTTGATGTGGAGCAAATCACGAACCTGGTCATGATAAGGATTGACGCATGGATGAAATCAAAGTTCAAAATCAGAGGAATGGACGCCAAAGACTTTAGATGAAATCTTCAAGGGGTGAGAACTCTACGGCTATGAATTCAGCATTACCAGGTGAATTAGGGCTTCATCTACGAAGGAGTCGTTATTAATTATTTAATGTAGATTTTAGTAGCCTTTATTAATTAGTTAATGTAGTTAAATGTGCTATCAAGTGAGAGATATTAATCCAAAATAAATGCAAGTTTACCATCTTCTGTAACTAATATTTTTGATTTCGTTCGAGCCAAATGCAAACAAGTGACATCGAGGCACTTGGTAAGGTGCAATTAAGTGAGAGGTAATGTAGCTAAATGTGTCATTAAGTGAGAAGTTTATCTCATTAATTCACAGCTCACGTGTTAGGAGAGTATAATAGAGCCTGACAGTTTTATTAAAATAATTCACTCTTTGGGATGTCGAGTAATTAGTGATTCATGCAAATAAAAATTTTAACTTAGTAGATAGGACAATGGTAGACACACAATCAAGACGAATTTTTTTTTTTAATATATATCAAACTCATGCTAAATTTCTCATAGGATAAATGTTCTTTGATTTGTGGCTACCGAAATTTAATCTATCAAAATTTAACATGGTCAGTCAATTTCATAGGCCCGATGAAATCAAAAAATTTAATGAAATCATGACACCGGAAATATGACCAAAATCTTTCTCTTTCCGTAAGATTCGTGTTTCTTTATTTTCCCCTCTTGCAATCGGTGTTATGCTTTTCTGTAGGTTTCTAAATGGGAGATGCTAAAAACTTAAATGTTTTTTTGGTTAAGTACTACAACAGTTTTTGTCTACGCATTGATTAGACACTGATTTAGGTTTGAGTTCGCATTTATTTAGAAGGCTTCAGTTTACACCGAGTAGTCTTTAGATAAGATTTATCCTTATATCACCTGTTTTGATACATTTGTCAATATTTCATGAAAATAATAAGGTCACCTGATCAATGATCTCTAATGACACGAAATGATTAGTTGTCGAACATTGAAGACATGCAATGAAGGGGGGAAATGGTAATTTTATTGTCATAGAACAACAAAAATAGTTTGACAACTCATAAGATTGCTTTTTATAATATCAATAATAAATTTATAAGAATTTTATGGGCACACATTATAACTTCAATAATAATTACGCCACATGTTAGTAAAGGGTGAAATTGATCCCATATTAATTTGTTGAGGTGTGCTAATGACGTCAATCATGCTTTTTGCAGCGCAAAAAAAGAAAGGGTGAATTACACTGATCTCCCCTGAGATTTATAACAAATACAATGCTCCTCTTAAGGTATCTAAAATTATTTTGACCTCTTTTATTTTTTAAACTATTATGCAGTTACCTCTCCTACAGTAAAAATCTGTCAAAAGTTGTTAGATACGCTATTAAAACTCATGAGAATGTTTTTGAGAAAACAAACGGTAACATAATTTTTGTCACGTCCAAAATAGCCTATGTTAAATTTTTGTGATTTTTCTAAAATTAAAATTCGGACAGATTTTAGAACTCTTTTTGAATTTTGACTTTAGAAAAATCTTAAAAAATCATTATAGGTTATTTCAAACGCAATAGAAATGATGTTATAGTTCATTTCGTCAAAACAAATCTCGAACTTGAAGTTTTAATAGCGTAATTAATGATGTTTGATTGATTTTAACGGTAAATGAAGTAATTGCATAATAGTTTAAAAAAGAAGGAAGATCAGAGTAATTTTAGAAACTTTAAGGAAAGTATTGTACTCTTTGTAAACCTCAGGAGAGGTCAGTGTAATTCACCAAAAAAGAAAAGGTAAGAACCTATTTGCTTCGGGTGTCAAAAGTCAATTTTTTCTTTTGGGTTAGAATATTTAAAGCATTTTTGAGGTGGATTTTGCTATGTTATTTTTGGTGTCCTAGGTAGTTTTTTTTTTTTGGTCCGACAAGCCAAACAAAGCCTAGTTAGTTCTTAGTACTTTAAGGCCTTGTTTGATTTATGGATTAAAATTGGCAAAATTAATAGTCTTGAAATTACTTTTTCTAATACTGTTTTAATATCATTTAAACATAATCCCATATTTGATTTGGACTATATTAATTTCAGGATGTCTCAATCGAATATTTAGACTTTTGAACAGAGATGTTTTGCTGAAATTATGTGAATATACGTATGTAGCCGTTGTGTGGTGGGTGGCTGTGGCGTTGTGGTTGGAGGCGTTAAAGCAATGGTTAATACAGACGAGATTAAATGAGTCCAACTTCTCCGAATAAAATAGTACTCCACATATAGGTATTATAATAGTCCTGAGATTATTTGTCGTGGTTTAGTTTTGGGGAACCAAACATGAGCTTGCGCAGTATTAGACACGAATAATCTAATCACGCATACCTAATTCGTAAATCAAACAAGGCCTAAAGTCCTCAATAAATGTATTATTAGTATCCTTTAATTGTGACTAATGCAGTTGAGTGATTCCCTTCCAGCCTAATGCTAATCCGGAAGGTGTAAAAGCATTCGTACCAGTTTTCCTATTTTTTGCACTAAATTAGAGAGAAAATCTCACTTTTCTATTTTAGGGAGCCATATCTTGTAATGTCTCCTGCATCAGACTCTATATTCTATCCCTATTTTATTAAAATATTCTTTTTTTTCCTTTTATATTCAATTCAAATGTTATAAACAAACAAAAGAGAAGAAAGAAATGAAAATAATAATAAAAATAAAATGTTAGGAGTGAATAGTTCCTCCATAAAATTAGGAAGTTACTATTCATTTTGGAAAATAGGGAGAAGTAGTAGGGAGACTGATGTGAACATTATTAAGAGAATTTGCTCCTAAAATTAGAGAAGGAGCACATATAAGGAGTTTGGTGCGGATGCTCTAATTGAAGATTTTTTGAGTTGTTATTAATTAGTTAATATATTTAGAATAAGTCTACTAACTATCAAGTTGTATATTAAAGTGTACATCATGTCTACGTAGCATATCATTATAAGACAAAATATAAAAGCATGTCTCATAAATTTTGATGTATGTTCAAATTAGTGAACGCCACATATACATGATGTGTAACTTGATATACAACACGATATGTTAGTAGCACTGGTCATATATCTAAATGTGCAATCAAGTGAGAGATTAATCTAAATTAATGCATGCGTTGTGAGTGTAAAATAGAGTCCACACTGGACTGACTGTTTTATTAAGTAAGAGGTTTATCTCGTGAATTCACAGCTCACGTGTTATGACACAACATTGTAGTGGAGAAGAACTAAATATTGTTCTAGTAGTCGAATGAGTTAGATACTGTTCTAATAGACGTGGTTAATTTATTAGATCTCATCCTAATTTACAGGCTCTTAAATCTACAAGAAAAGATAGAACACATTGCACATGCACAAGGAATACAAAGAAAACTCTGATTTTTATTGAATGAATTATCAAGGAAGGGTACATTCTTATTTATAAATTATAAACTCCCAACTTTGGTAAGAATTAGACTAGACAACTTCTTGCTCATCAAGAAAGAAAATAAAATACTAACACATTTAACAGATTTGATATAAAAATAAATTCATAAATAAAATGTAATAAAATCATGCCAAAATAAGCGACATTAAAGAAAATAAAATTTCTAAGATAAAAAGTTTTTAAATAAGCAGAAATTCCAATCAAGATATTCATAAACCAAGTTCTCAATTAATAATTATTCTTAAATTTTATTTTGTCACATTTTTTTAGAAAATTAGTTGCGAGTGTAAATGTAGTACACAATAATTCATTCTTTTGGATAGTCATGTAAGTAATTCTTGCAAAAAATAAATAAAAATCAAGCGGATAGGACGATAGTAGACACACAATCAAGATGCATTTGTTTTTTCGCTAGGCCAATGATCAAGACTCATATTGTTTTTAATTTATTAAAAAAATCATGCTAAATCTTCTATTTTTAAGATATATGTGCTTTCATTTGTGGCTACCAAAGTTCAATCTACCAAATTTTACATAGACGACCAATTTTGTAAATCCAATAAAATAAACGATTTTAATGAAATCATTGCGCCCCTGAATTCTTCTCTTTCCGTATGATTAGTGTTTCTTTTCTTTTTTTTCCGTTCTTGCAAAGGGAATCATTTTTTTTTTATTTTATAAAAGGAAGATGATAAAAAATTAAACATTTTTTGGCTAATACTACAACAGATTTTTTGTCCACATATTGATGAGATAGTAATTAATTTAGGTTTGAATAAGCATTTATTTAGAAGGCTTCAGTTCACACCGAATAGTCTTTAAATAAGTTTTATCTTTATATCATCTGCCTTGATACATTTGTCAAGATTTCATGAAA
>JABCMJ010017177.1:0-24306 GCA_014822125.1 Arbutus unedo
ATAATATATATATATGTGTGTGTGTGCGCGCGCGCGTGTGTTTTCTTAGTATAAATATAAATATGAAGGATTAGCGTCCCTTAGTCAGTGGTTTATCAGTTATTGTAAGAGAGGTAACAGGCATATGTCCCTTCACTTAGGGCCCATTTGGATGGGGAAAGGAAGGGGGATAATTTTTGGAGAGAGTAAAAGAATTGACGTGACATGTTTAGCATGGTTTAGGAGCATAAAAATGCAGGGAGATAATTTTTCACCCCTCCAAAAATAATCCCCCTAAGAGGGATAGAGGGAGATAATTTTTGGGCCGGGGGGAGGGTGCCCAAAAATTATCCCCGGGTATTATCCAAGAATAATACCCCCTCTCCCTTATTACAACTACAAAATAACCTTATCCTTCTATTTTATCCTCCATCCAAATCAAGTACTATTTTATCTCCCATTTTTTAATACTTCATCCAAACTATCTACTTTTTATTACCCCCCCTATAAAAATAATACTCCCTCTTATCTTATCCTCCTCAATAACTTATCCCCTTAAAAATAATCCCTCATCCAATCGGCCCCTTATTGTTTAAGCTTTTGGAATTTAGGGACGTTTCTTCACACTGGCAAAAAAGGAATATTTCTAGTAACTAGACTCTGAGTTGTATATATTTTTTTCTTGTTTGTTATTGCTAGTAATATTATTTAGCCGCTATTACGTCCAGAGAGCGGGACAATATTGTCATATATAGTGCATATAATAAACTAGGAATTCAGGCTCTTCGCAATACCACAACTAGTTAGGGAGAGGGAGTAGCTCTTCTTCAACCCCTTTTATAGACTGAACAGCATCTAGCCAAAGTTAAAAAGATTAGATTGAGGACTTGAATCCTTACTAGCATCAAAAGTTTAGTCTTGGAAGAATTTCTTATTCACAATAATGTGGACCCTATAATAAATAAAGATAATGGGCGAAAGATATTTATGAAAAATAAAGGTAAAAAGAAGAAAGAGATCTAGTATTCCCTAAGAGCTCAGCATGAATCGAATCTAGCTACGAATTTTTCTCTTGTATAGGTTGGGTGTGTTAACCATTCCGCCATGGATGGAAAGAGATTTAGTGAGTGAACTAGGTGTTGATATTCCTTCTCAAGCTTCTATTTCTTGTGATAAAAGAGATTCGAGAAAAAATGGAATAGGAAGACGTGTTTCCAGAATAGAAAAAATACGGACCATTCAGTTTTGTTTATTGGTGGCTCTTAGTAAGTTCATTTTGATAATTAAAACTATTCATATTTTAAAACTCCTCAAAACAAAAAAAATCGTACCAAAATTCACATATCAATCAACACGTTGAAACAATTTTTGATCAAATCAATTAAGGGTTGGAGTAGTCACTCTAATTTTTGATGAATTGTTTACGTGCAAGTTGAAACAATCATTGAAGCATTGGCACTGGCCAATCCTCCATCAATCGCCTTTTATTTTTGTTTTTCAACTGAATCTTTCAACTACACATTTCGTATTAATTCAACTTCCACAACTGTATGTCTTATTTGAAGTCTTGTTTCATACATACATACATACATACATACATACATACATATATATATATATATATATATATAGACACACACAAAGATTTGTACAAACATACTACTTGTAAGGGAACACGATAACTCTTACCAAATTGTAGTTTAACGTTATATGTCACAATTATACTCCCTCCGTCCCACAAAAATTACTCCATTAATTATGAAAAGACGTGCAATTATCAAATAAAAAATAAAGCAATTGTGTGCATAATTTTTAAATTTTTTTGGAACAAAATTAAAGAGCTCAATTAGTTCTTTAAATTGGTACGAGAACATTTAAAAAATTAAACACGGAAGTACTTTATTTTTTATTTGAAAATTGCACATATTTTCATAGTGGACTTATTTTGGGGGATGTAGAGAGTATAAAGAGAAGAAATTTGAATATTAGAGGAAGTTTGATCAAAGTTGTTTCTTGTGAGTAAGAAACAAATGAAGAGAAATAATAATGTTGATGTAATTTTTTGTATGATCTTTAATTTTTTTTTTTAAATAATGAGAAAATGTTGCGTGTCATATACCTTGCATAGCATATCGTATAAGTGTGTGTGTATATACACACACACACATATATTTACAGAACTTTAAATATACGACAATTGCATGCATGAGCTGACCAATTGGTGGGGGCAATAATCCACCACATTTAGCGTACCATCGGCTCCATCACCCATTGAACTCAATCCATATCAATTTCTTGGGTATTGCATTATTTTTGCATTAAAATTATAAAAATATCTACGTATGTCATTGCTTGAGTTTTGGAGGGATAAAATCATCACTTTCATTCCAACATATAAATGTGACAAAAAATCCACATCAATAATTTAGTAAACTTATTTTATTTCTAGAACACCTTCATAACACAATATTCCAAATAAGAGCTACTACTTCCTCCCACCTTCCAAAAATCACCTATATATTGGACTTTTTCCAGCTGGGCTTTTTCATCTTCCTCATAGCTTCTTCAGTAGCTTTCATGCATTCATTTTGAATTAGCATAGACATAGTCCTCCCTAGTTTCTATTCATTTACTAAAAAAAAAACCTTCTCCTCCCTAACAACTACTCCTACCATTCTCAAATATATATATGTATGTTGCTCTTTCTGCTTCAAGGGCAATGGAACAAGACTCCCAGCATTCCATGAGCATGAAGAACAAACACTTTCTGAATAATATGCATTTTCAAGGACCGATGATCAATCGATTCAACAGCTCGTTAGAAGAACATGCTTTCACGTACGACTCGCGCTTTGTATGGCCTCCGAGATCTTATTCTTGTAGCTTTTGCAAAAGGGTGTTCAGGTCTGCTCAAGCTCTTGGGGGTCACATGAATATCCATAGGAGGGATAGAGCTAGACTCAAGCAATCTCTCTCCCCACAAAATGAAGTTATTCATCCAGAAACCTACAACCCATCTCAGGTTAGCTATAAAAGTTCCAATCTAAACCCTACTGGTAACCCCAATTTCCTTGCAATATCACCTCACTCTCCTCCTACGGTTTTGCCGGATTGGAAAACCGCAGTCAGAAAGGGTGCAAGGAGAGAAGATTTTTGGTTTCTTGGTCATGATGGGTGTGTTGAGAGCAATTTGTCTATGGGATTGAATTTGTTTATATCTCCAAGCCAACCATATGGGTTTGATGTTGATCATGAGGTAATTACTAGTCATAAGAGACATAAGACTTGTGCAGTTTCTTCTGGTAACATTCATAGGTGTTTCTTCCAATCAGAGGTACTTGGACTCAAAACAGGATCACTGGAGGAATTGGATCTTGAGCTCAGGCTTGGTGATCCACCAAAGGCGAAGTAGAAGAGATCAATTTGATGAAAATACTGATGGTTGTTAGGGAAGTCGTAGAAAATTAATAATTTCCTTGCTGATTTTCTCTGTGGCGCAATTTTGTGTCTCTATGGGATTAAGCTTGATTCTGTTTAGTTTTATGACAGGCAAAAGCCTCCTGTCTACTGTCTACGTACTTCATTTTTTTTTATTATAGTTGAGATATCTGGTTGGTTTTAGGATTATTCATCCTAATGCCGAGTATTAGTTATTGAGGGACCAATCCCACTGTCCACTTGTAAAATTAGAATTTAGCTTTGAACAACAAGCTCACTCTTTCAGAAACCGATGCCCCTATGATCTCAGGTGTAATTTGAGATTTCACTATTGTGATCATAAAGTTCAACTCCAAATATTGTCTCTTTTTTCTTTTCTTTTTTTAATTCTATGTATTGCACAAGTTTGTTTTTCAATGAGGTTACATGATGTCTCGTAAATTTGAAAGTTGCAAGTGCATCTGTGATTTTCAGCACACAATGTTCCTATTAATCAACCAACCAATATAACCGTTGCAGTAGCTATAAGGTTCTTTTAGTTTCAAAATTAGTGACTTGAAAAAGATTGCGAAGTGACTCTGATTCTTATTATGTATCCCTCTAATCATGGCGGTACACACGGCCCTCATCAATGTACTACTTATCAATGGTTGTCAAAGAGGTACTTCCATAAATATTTTACTTAAAATGTGACAAAAATGTTAAGAGATATTTAATTGCATCTCGCAAAAAAAAAGTGATAATTTGATGAAAAGAGAAATGGCAATTAAGGCTTTCCCTTTTATTTGATTAGGTCGTGAGTTTGATTCTTCTCATTGAATTTCAATTTTCACCTCTTAAGTTAGGTTATATTAGATTTCTTTTTCATTTCGTGTTTTCTATTTATTGTTTTTACTTGAGTATTTATTCGTCCAATTGTTGTGTTTCATTGATTTATCGACAGTATTGTATGAAAAAGAGATATCGGAATAGAGTTTGAAAGGAGACTATAAAATAAGTAATCACTTATTATTCTCTTTGTGTCTATTTGAACTATAGTAATTATTAAATTATTTGTCTGATTGGATTTTTATTCTTATTTGAAATCTTTTTCTAATTTTTTGTTTCGCCTTAATTTTTCTTATGATTATTGGTTCGGCTCGATAAGAGTTTTCAGAAAAATATAAGATTATTTTTGAAAACTAATTCATGTTTTGGTTTATTTTTCGTCTTTAGTGAATTTTTTTAACTTTTAAGCATAATTTTAAACTTTTTATTCTTTTATCGAGACGAACCAATAATTAACAAAAACTTAATGAAAAGATAACAAGTATAAAAAAAATTAAATAAAGGTAAAAAAATAATTAATTTAGACAAGTGAAGGAGAACATAGCCGAAATAGCTTAAATCTCTTGTGGTATTAAGGTGGGACCCATTCCATTCGATCTTTTAAAAATAACAATCCACACTTGACTACCGATCAAACTAAAAATTGAACTCAATCAAATTGATCCTGTAGTTAGGCCGAGTGTCATACCTGATGAGAACTCTTTTAGGTTTCGGATTTGATTCATCATTAAATAAATAATTTGATTTAAATCGAGAGTGTATGACTGCGCTAGTGTCCCCTGAAAATTTGGGTTGTACAGTCACGTCGAGAGGCCTAGTTGTAGGGGTGTTTTTCCGTTAAAAAAATACTGCGCAATTGTGAACCAAGAAAAAACTAGACATCATGGACCTAACCTAAAGCGTGGCCGCGAATCTTGAGGAAAAATATTCCACAGGAGCAATCGCCAACAACTGATATTAGATCACTTCAGACGCATTCCACCCACAGGGCTAACAGTAACGGATATATATATACACATATATACATACATACACATATATATATATATATGGGGTCGGTTTTATAAATCAACACTTTTTTAGATCAGTATTACACTAACATTTAAACTCTTCATTCTTGATTCCGAACCGTTCAATGTGTTTAAAACATATTTTTAAGAGTACCCGTAAAAAATCAACTCAAAATATTACCGAAAAAGACTTACTGTTTCCCCTGTATGCACATGCTCTTACCAACACAGAAGCTTTGGGGTGTTTGGGAGCATCTTTTTTACATTTTCTCATTTTTATTTTTGGATTCTGACTATTTGGGAGTCACATTCTCAGAATAAGTTCTGCTCTATTTTGGACTTTAGGAAAAACTCAAAAGGAGATCTAAAGCTCCTTTTTGTATTTTTCATTCTACTATTTTTGCAAAATGCATTCTACAAATTTTTTTCTAAATATTCCTTACAAATTTAAAATTCATTATAATCATAATTCAAAAAATAAAAAGACATAGACTCCAAGCACTATCTTTTGGGTACCTACGTCTCTCCTCCTAACTTCCATGGAAACGCCACCAAACTCAGTAGACTCAATTGAATGAACTAATACATGAAACCAGCGCAGATTTTTAATTTGTATACAAATGTAGGTATCTATCTATACGAGAAACATATATCACATCACTGCCACTATTTACGCGTCCACCTTTTGTTTTTTACGTGACATCTACACACAACAACGAGCACCCCTACCGCCCTACAAATTATTAACATTCAATATGATTTTCTTGAAAACCTAGGCCTCACCCTACCAGATTATTTTAAAATTCTTAATTCCACATAAGTTATGCATATCATTTTTTTCTCAATGAAAACCCTTTAAAATGATTTTTTTGGGTGATCTTCAAGCACATTGATTGAGCATCATGTGAGCTTGCTCAAGAACCACAGAGTAATTTTTTTTTTTTGAATTAGCCTATGAGTAATAATAGTTTTTGTTTTTAGTATTTTAGCAGCTATTTCAGAGTTCGCGCCTAGTAATTTCACAAATATCATTGACAATAGAATTTTTTGTGTGTTTATTTGTTATAGGTTATCTTAACTATAAAACAACTTAAACCCCCACCATGGGTGGTAGTGTAGTGATAAACGGCTCAATCTTAAGAGGTTTGAGTGGTCAGGAAGTCAGAAGTTCAAGTCGTGCTATTGATGCCCTCTCAATATATGTCCTCTTGAAAAATCTAGTTGTGATCCACTAGTTTTGGGTGGAGCAATAGAAACTTATAGTGACTGGATCCTCACGACGCCCGCCACAAGTCAGGAGCACCATTATGGTTATGCCCAATGATAATTGTTATAGCCAGTCGTTCCCTCCTTCACTCTTTATCGTAGAAAAATAAATAGATAAAACTTAAACACAAAGGAGTTAGTGTTGTGGTCAAGACGTGACACTAAAGGTTTGTTCCATCTTCGGTCTCGAAGTTCATAAGAATTCAAGTACTATCAATTCTTGTAGACTCAATCTTTACAGACCTTTTTATATGGGCTTTAAATAGGTTTTTAGCTAGTGTACGATGAAATTAATTTTCTAAAAACTAATTGAGATGTTCGTAAAATTAATCTTGATATCTTGGGTGTTTACAAAAAAAATTACAAGATAAGCCTCTTCTACCGATAAAGTACGTCTCATTTTACTTGGCCACATGCCTCAAATATTGCTCCTCAGAAGTCTCAAACAAACTTACAAGTCTTTAAGTAAAAAGCTTATGCTCTAATGATTTCAAAAATATCACTGCCACATACTCTGGTATAATTCTATGTATGACCTTGTTGCCTGCATATTTTTCCAACTACAAAAACAAGGTAAGTAGAGTAGCATATAGGTTAGGTAGACACTCCCTGGTTTACCGAAGGTTCCTGCCGAATACACGGCAATCTGTATCTTCTATTCTTTATACAGGCAGTCGATGGTAACATAGCTTTTGACTTTTAATGGGTTTCACAGAGAAACAGGGGAAATGGCCATGATGTTTTTGAGCTGATTTAGGAGATGGGTAATGGGTTGCTTTCCCCACTTGGGCAGGAAGAGAGAGAAAGTGGTATTGAGAGAGAGTAGTTAAGAAAGAGTCGGTGGGCATTAACAGGTGTTTGTTTTGAGTACAGAGATTGGGACATTAGTTAATTTGGTTTCTACGAGGTGCCTCGTTTGTTTGTTTAAGAGGCCTTAACTAACAACTGGCTATAGGGTTTTAATGGGCTGATCTATTAGGGTGTTTGGAGTGTGGTGTTACAGAGTCAGAGTTGCACATGGGGGCATGAAAGGTCTGTTTTTTCTCTGTTAGCTTCAAGGATTTTGCTTTTGTGGGTTTCTTATTTGTCTTGAGAAATTTCGAGTGAACACTATGGGACACAGGTATTAACATATTTTATTGTGCACGACAGATTCCTAAGTTCATTCTATTCATACAATATCACATTAATTTCTTCTTACTTCCTAATCAAAACAAACATGGTAATAATAATTATTACGTCCAACCGAACAACTATCCTAACTATTAATCCCTCTTTATTACCAATCTCAATTTCAATCCATCTTAATTATCAATCTCCTTCTCCCTTCACCCTGTAACACACGTATCAATGAGGCTGTAAGATTAGAGAAGCTAACAGTAAACTAAGGTAGTAGGTTGTAAGTGAACAAAATCTAGCCGAGTAATAGGTTACTTAATCTTGATTTCTAAGCTTAAAAATGTTCACCTTTGATTTAGTTAATAGTTGAGTAAATCTTCAATTAGACTTAGACGGGCGGAGCTCATAGTTTGGATTTTCTAAAATAATGAAAAGCTTGATTTAATTAAGAAGTAACAAATTTGAAAGAAAAAAACATTTAAGGGTTCAATATCGTTGTACTTGTATAAAAGACTTTTCTTCCTGGGTTTTGACCTTCAGCTAGAGAAATTATGCAAGTGGCATGGGACATTGAGATGGGGTTATTTGGAGGCCCAATCATCAACTTCAGTTGGCCCACAAACTTTCCTTGTTCAATAAATATGAATGACCCGTTTTCATTGTCTTAATTTTTAAATAAGTAATTTTTGTTATAAAACTAATGCAACATTAAATAGATTTGAAGAATATATAATAAATATTGAACACAAAATATGTAGAAAGATAGTTGCCTCATGAACTATCAAGAACAAAATAAATCTTTCGAACCGATAAGATTTTACTCTGTGTTTGTCTAAATTTTCATTTTTTTCCATCAAACACTCAATTTTTCTTTTTCTTTTTTTCACCCATCTTCTCTACAAACCATTGCACTTATATAAGCAAAATATAAAAGTTTACATTAAATACATCACTATTACAACTCTTAAACACTACTTACTAGTGGACTTGTCGATCGAAATCTGCTTGGTCGTCGATCGGCAAGCCCAATTTTCTCCATTGCACGTGCGTGATCAGTATTGATCTTAGACCGGTTATTTCGCTTCTTGGTGTTGCTATCCGAATTTGAGGTTGTTCCCAAGAAACCAAGCAAGTATAACAAAAATGTATCAGAGATACCATTCCGTTGTAACCAGAGATCACATAAGAGAGCAGGTTACAAAATGGAAAGGTGTTAGGCACCCACCTCGCCCAATCCAGAGGTCGGTTTCTATTGAACATTTATGAACTTTAATTGCATTCTATATAAATAACTCATATCGGTCCGGGGGAGGGGGGTGTTTAAAGGGATTAAAAGCTATAACATATAAATATTGATTTATTTTTTCCTTAAGCAAAAATATCACGTGTGGAATAAAGTTTTGAAAATGACGGTGTTCTAACATGGGGATCACTGTTGAATCATGTGAAATGGCGAGCACCATTGTAAGATTGATGTTGTTCTTTTTATTTAGGGAGTATGTATGATTGAACCAAACGCACATGCTAGTCGAGAATTAGAACAATGTTCGTGTCATGATTTCTACGAATTGAAAGTGCACATAGAATGTAGACAAAATAACAGGATCGATGCATGCCAAGAGGGTGGTGCATGCATCAACTTCGAGAGTAGTGGATGCCTATATAGGAGCATACACACCACTCGGGCTCAGACTAGAGACATCTTGTCAAAATTTCAAGAAAAGAAGATGAGAAACTTGTGAATAGTATGGACTATTATACGAATTTACTGAAGTTCTCTCAAGAACAGGTGCAAGCTAGCACGATGTAATTTATACTTAAATTTCGATTTATTCTTTAAAGTTTGACACAAGTAATCGAGAATAAGATTCGAAGTGAATAAGTAAATATCGGATTATTTATTCAATGCCAATCTCTCATCTCCTATTTTTTCTCGAGTTGAATGCTCCTACTTATTTTTGAAGTATCTTCTCAAAAACTCTCTTTTTTATCCAAAGTACTCTTTTTGAGAGATTTTTTTTCCTCACAAAATCCTTACTTTTTAAACTCCCAAAAGATTTTCTTTTCCCTTCTTCTCCAAGCCCTTTTGGGGGTCCTTATATAGGCTCCGAGTGGAGTGACTATGATAGTCACCAACTGGCGTACACTAAAACTAAAAAGGGTAAGCCAAATTTTGAACTTGTGCACGCTAGTGCACTGATACAAACAACTGCATGTCGAGTAAGTCGGAGTGATTTGACAGTTTATAGCGGATTGGCGTACATTGAGACAGACTGGCGTATGCAATTCTGTAAGGACTGGTGCACTTGCACACCACTCTGAGATGCTTGTTGGTCCCAAATTCTTTGTTAAAGTAAAATAAAGTTGAAACATCCACAATCAAGCTTACCAATGTTCAATATGACTCAAGACTCATTCGAAGAAAAGATCAAAGTATTCTTTTTTATTATTGGGATTGTCCAATCATTACTTTTGGAGATTCGTTGGGATTTAAACTAGGGTGTCTGTAGTTTCCCCTCTTTGACGGAACTTGATAGTCAACAGATGACAAGAGTAGCCATTAACGATAAAATGACATCCCAATTAGAATGATCAAGAATTATTCGAGCTCAAAATCAAACACAAAAACATGGTTGCTCTTTGCAAGCTGCATATGTTCTATATTGTAGGGATCGGACCAATGTATTTCTTTGGGGCAATACATGTATCATAAACATGCATGCAATAGTAATGAGATATCATGTGTGCGCACTCTGGGTACAAAAGATGTGTATGCTAAAGTGCAACAGGTCCGTTTGTCAAAAAATAATGATTGTGGAACGTAAGGTGAAATAATAGTGGGTGCAAAACATAGGGTAAAAGTTGTCATTGGACGCTTTTCTCTAAAAAAAATGTTGGGTGCATGAACCAAGGTAAAAATGATAGTAGGTACAGAACTCAAGATAAAATGTTTCATCAAACATGTTAGTCGAAAAAGATATTAGGTGTAGAACCCAATAAAAATGATAGTGGGTGCGGAACCCGAGACACAATGTGTCATCGAATGCATTTGTTGAAAAATAACACAAGGTAAAAGTAATAGTGGATGTGGAACCGAAAGTAAAATGTGTCATCGAACGCGTTCGCTAGAAAAGATGTTGGGTGCGGAACCCAAGGTATAAATGATAGTGGGTACGGAACTCAAGGTAGAATGTGTCATCATACGCATTCATAAGAAAAAAAATATTGGGTGCAGGACCCAAGGTAAAAATAATGGTAGGTACGTAATCTAAGGTAAGACGTGTGGAAGTTTCGCTCAAGAAATAAATCGCAAGTCAAACGGTCAAGGATGAAACATGAACTGACATGTGAAGATGTGTAAATATGTGCACAGGATTTGCAAACTGGCGTAGGGTCAAACGTGAACTGATGCACGCTGGTATGTGAGGAGTCAGAAGATCCCTAAGTCACTATAATACTACATTGGGGCAGTATGTTGGTTGGAAGATGAACTGCTCTAGCATCCACTGGTGAAATGACGGCATGCACAACGTCCAAATTTAATGAATGCAGGGCAAACAGACCCTTCTTACGCACGCTATTGCATTAATGCAAGTGACTAGAGTGCGCCAAAACCTTGAACCTCTTGAAGCCTATAAAAGGTGCCAGAGGCTGGGGTTTCCTCACAACCCTCAACTCTCTTCTTTCTAGTTTTCTCTCTCTAGGCTTGATCCTAACCCTAGAAAAGTTCTCTCAATAAATATGAGGGGCAGTCATCCTATCGGCGGATCTGATTCGATTGCTACTATGTTGGCTGCCAACTTTTCAGTGGACCGTACAACTGTTGAGACTTTGGTTGAGTTTAGCATGAATCTCAATCATGATCTTGCCACACCCTTGTTTGGTGATGTTGCAGCCGATGCTCCCGAGCTCGAGCCTACTGATGAGTTCATCATGGATGACGACTTTGTTGACAACATTCCCCTCGAGGAAGATCCCCAACCTTCCTTTGGTCACAAGACATATGCTCTTGTCCCCATCCTTTCAACCCTTCGTATCTCATTGTCTGCCATCCTTAGGCGCCAGTGTTAGACGATTCCTTGGTGCTTGGTTACCCAAACAAGCATTGTAATAATTCTTGGGCTCAGATAGTTATTTCAATTATGTTCTATTGATATTATTCTGCAAGTTTAAACATAGTTACTAAATAAGACTAAATGATAAATTTTTCATACTTTTTTTATAAGAAATTTAAGTATTAATCACACACACACAGATGTATCAAAAATCTGGATCTCCTACTCTCTTTATTTGTTCTGCCTATTCTACCTCTGCTACTAGGGGGAAAAAACCAAGGAATCTCAGATGCAATTCCAATAATAAGAAACTCATTCCCACCCTTTTGTCACCAGAACTGGGACACGTAGCAACTTTGTTGTACAATATCACCAGAGAGATTGAAGTACGATTACGTTTGGAGTGTGTATGTGTATATAGAATACTTTAATTATTCATCGTATGTATTATGCTAAAAGATATATATAAAAACAGTGCATATGATAAAGTATTTACATGATATATAAGTTATTTATATCTTTCTTTAGTAGGCTATGGAATTTTGTGTTGATAATGTGTTATTAATGTAACATAATAAGGTATTCACATGGTATGTAAATTATTTATATTTCTTTAGTAAACTAGAGCTTCATGAATTATAAAACTACTATAATATTAAATAAATTTTCAGAACTTAAAATAAACAATGAACACAAAATATGTGGAATAATAGTTACTTCAAGAACTATAAAGGATAAAATCGATTCCATTAAGTGTTTCTTTAAAAAAAAAAAAATTCTGTCAAACAATTAATTTTTTTTCCTTTTTCTCTGTCCATCTTCTCTTCAAACTATTACTCTTATATAAGTAAAATATCTAAAACAAGCAAAATATCTAAATTTACATTACACTATTTACCATGAGTAAGTCTATTAACAAATTCTTTGTGTCTAAAATTATTTAATATAAATAAAATTTTCTAAAATAAAATTTTATTAAATAATTCTAAATATATCTATGTCGAACACATAATACACAGAAAGATGTTTCCAAGCATTTTTTATTTATCATTGTGGCTTGATTTAGATGATCCGGGTCCATCTAATTGGAGAGATACCATCACAAAATAAAGGTTGAAGTGATGAGACAAAAAATAACGACGTGGACTGAAGATAGTTATCCAAACAATAAAGGGTAAAATGCAATGACCCTCCCCTAAAGTTATTAATAAATGCAAAGACATAGGTTTCAAAAACTGCAATGATTTTTTTTGTTTTTAAAAATATTAGACCGTTATCCCTCTCGTAATAACTTGCGTCAATAAATGGATAAAATCTCTCCCTCTTCCCCTTACATATAGTGTGAAATTACTCTCTATTATTTTTATTTTTTTATAAATGTATTTTTCAATTATTAATTTAATTTATTTTTTGTCCAATTATGAATGTATCATTTTCTGGTACGTACCAGATTTGTCCTAGGGGTTACAAAAGAGTCCTAGTTATATTATAAATAGATTTAAAATGACAATTCACTATTTATTTTTTAAATTAAAGATTAAATATACTTTTATATATAATTTTTAAAATGTTGGCATCAGTTTACTTTTTTGAATTAGTGAAAATAAATTTAAAAAATATGCTTAAAAATACTATAATATTTTGATTCAAAGAAAATATATAGAGAGAGAAGAAAAGTAAATAGAGCGAGATTTTTATATTGGTGTCAAAGTTTAAAAATATTATGTACAAAAATACTTTAATTTTTTTATCTAAAAAAAAGGATTTAGAGAGAAGAAAAGTAAACATAGTATATAGAGAAAAAATAAAAAAGCAATTGTTCTTTCTAAAATAAAAAAATAAGATTATTTTTTAAAAAAGGATTTTCATAAAAAATAATCAGTAGAAAAAACTTTTTATTTAACCTTTTAACGTTAGAGATTTTTCTATGGCTCTATTCATTAAATTCCAAGCTACAATATTTATTTACTTAAGTTTTTTGTCTCTATCATTATTTATGTATTTGTTATTTTTATGTTGAATTTGTAAATTATTAGTCCATCTTGATGAAAAAAATTTAAAAAGTGTTAAATCGTCACCAAAAACTAAAAATATTTCACTAAAGGTGACAAATAAGTCAAAATAGGTCTTGTTTTTTAATTTTTTAATTTTAAAATTTTAAAATTTTAAAATTTTTTAATTTTTTTCAAATTTAGTTTATTATTTATAAATTTTTTGAAATATCTTGTCGACACAAATCAATAATTTACTAAAATTTGATAAAAAGTAAAACATTATATTTTTTTCTAAATAAGAACGGGAAATAATCTAATAAGAAAGTCAGGTCAAATGGGAGCAAACTTTTCAGGAGAGTAAAAACTATAAACCAATTTTTTAAAAATTAAGTTATATAAAATAATATAAAAAATTTATTTGTTTTGCATTATTTTAATCTTTAATGAATTCTGTTTAATTTTTATAAATATTTTTTTACTTTTTGTATATTATTTTTGTCGAGACAAACTCTATAAAAATTAGACGCAAAGTTAATAAATATAAAAAACCAATTTTAGGCCGAACTGGGTTGCATCCAGTTAGAAGTGTCAATTCTCAAAATTGTCCGAACAAAAGTATTGTTGAAAAAATATTAATTGAATGAGTGCGAGGGATTATATATACCGAATGGCAGGATGTTCAATTCAACGGCAAAACAAATATATTAGCTATGGAAAAATAACGGGAGGGGAGAATTAATTAAATATTCTCAAAAGAAGGGAGGAGACTGCAAATTTCAGGGAACTTCCCCGTATTCGTTGGTAACCTCAGGGAGGTCAGTGCAACTAAAGCCTCCGAAGAATTTCATCAACCTCCTTCTAAAGCTCTCACCGTAATCGTAGCAGACACAAAGGGACGACAATGGCGAAGGAGGAGAGCAGTGAGACAAAATCGAGATGGTCTCTAACCGGAATGACCGCCCTTGTCACCGGTGGTACTCGCGGCATCGGGTCTCCACTTATCTCTCTCTCTCTCTCTCACACACACACACACACACACACTCACACACACACATCCGTTATAACTGTCGATTGCTGATTCTAGGGTTTAATCGGTTCAATTGTAATGTGATCAGGCACGCAATTGTGGAGGAACTAACCACACTAGGGGCGGCAGTACACACCTGTTCGCGCAACGAAGCCGAGCTCAACCGTTGCTTGCAAGAGTGGGCCGCCAAAGGATTCACAGTTTCCGGTTCGGTTTGTGACGCATCATCTCGGTCCCAGAGAGAGCAGCTTTTGGATAAAGTCTCTTCTCTCTTCAATGGCAAGCTCAACATCCTTGTAAGTAACCTTCTGTTATATACGCTCTGGATATGTAGTTAATCCACACACACCTAGATGTATTCATATATAGGCGATCCGTTAGAAACCGATTGGTTTGTTAGATTTCATTTAATTTTGACATATTTTAGTTAATCTTAGTTTGTGCAATGTAGCGAAGATGTTTAATTCTCTCTGTTTTGGGGGCTTGTTGTTTAAGTGTTCTGGTCATAGATTACTTTGTTTAAGGATGCGTGGTTCTTATAGACATTAGTTGCATGAACAGTTCAAATAGAGGAAGTTCTTATGTCACAAAGCAGGCTATTTGAACTGGGCTTCCTATAATTAGCGGCATTTATTATCGGTTTTATAGTGGCTTTGCTGTTGAAGTTCAGAGCTCTGATTAACTATAGTAGTTAAGTACTTATTTTTAGGTGCATGAACCCATTTTTAAACTCAATGGTGGATTAGTTAATTCGTGAGTGTCCATTGGTATCCAGCACACTCATTTGCTGCATGAAACCATTATTTGCAGCATTTTAATCTTGAACGAATTGGACAGTATTTCAACAACTTCTTACCATTAGCAATCAGTTACTTTTGGCTCCCTAAAATTATCAGGATTTCAAATTGATAGGTTTAAGTATGGCACATAGAGTTTGGTAGAACAAGCAACTAAACATGCAAAGCCTGCCTGTGCACGAAGCAAATAACTTGACTTGTGCAACTCTCAGAGCATCTGCTAATATTTTCCCTTTTGGACCCACAAAGACTTAGTATCCATTGTTTCTACCGTGATGAGGATTGTGAATGACTTTTTATGCCAATAGACCAACAAGAGCAACGTAAGGCTGAGAATGCTTGGTGAAAAGAAAATATAGTATGTTATTACGTATACTACTGACTTAAGTATCATACTATCCATTTCCCACACCTTATAAGCTTGCTGGAATGTCTTTTCATAAAGAGGAATCTAATCTGATCTGTTTACTTACTCGCTATCTTTGTAATACTTCAGATGAGTTATAGCTTCCTAAGTTCTCAAGAAAGTCGATTGATTTTGTGTTTTTGCTGTCGCGTTTGCTTCTTTCAGGTTTAGACTAGAAAAATTGCAAGGTAGTATCTATCTATCTTTTCCCGTTATCTCTGTTTCTCAAACGTTTCTCTTTACATTTAGTTGAGATAAATTGTGTATGGGTTGCTTAAAGCTTTCATAGGCTTTTTGCATGATCCTCTGGCTCTAGATAAACAGTTGTCAGAATCCTAGGATTCCATTTGTTGAGCTTCACTTGAATGGCTTCTTTTATTCCCTGGAATCTCAACAGACTTATACCCTGCTTGATCTTCTGACATCAGATAAACAATGTTGGCACAAACATCAGGAAGCCAACTACAGAGTATACAAGTGAAGAGTACACAATGCTTATGGCTACTAACCTTGAATCCACGTACCATCTTTGCCAGCTTGCATATCCTCTTTTAAAATCATCTGGGGTTGGAAGCATTGTGTTCATTTCCTCTGTTGCTGGTCTGGTGCACATCGGTTCTGGATCCATTTATGGCGCAAGCAAAGGTACACGATGCTCTTTTGTGTTGGATTAGTGATGTGTAGCAGAAAATTTTATGGTTGTGAAGTTATGTTCTTCTGGACCCTATTTGCTGTTGTTCACAGGTGCAATGAATCAGCTTACAAAGAATTTGGCTTGTGAGTGGGCTAAAGATAACATCCGTTGTAACTGTGTTGCACCCTGGTATATCAGAACCTCACTTGTTGAACATGTAAGATTGTCCTATTTTACTCATGGTTCTTTTGGAATTGACAGGTGAAAAATTCTTTTGGGCTCTTTGGGTATGAAGGAACAAATAGGGCACAATAGAAACACACCCATGGAATTAACATTCCTAAGATAAGCTTACTTTGCACGATTTATCAATATCTTGCTGGTCATTATTTACAATTGGCTTGATGCCTTTCCATAATCACCAGAACAGTGAACAGTCGAGCAACAGCATTATTGGTGTATTGTTGATGCATTGATAGTGGTGTAGAAGAGAACTGAGAACATCTCAATGGTCCACCACATTCTTCTTTACATACTTTTTCATCTTCTTCCTCCGCTGTATAAAACAAATTACTGGATGTTGAATTTGGGAAAATTTAAAATACTTATTCGTCCCCCCCTGTTTAAATTACAACAGCATTTACTTCATGAGTTGTGAATTGATCATGTTGAACCTTGTTATCTCACATTGGGTGGGTTGATTTATAAGAAAGTGGGACTGTTCAATTATTACTGCACGTAGTTCCTGAGTTTGTAAATTCTCCGTTTTGAACCTTGTTATCAAGTTCTATTGAAGCAAGTTATCCAAATTACCTCGCGAACACGAACAATATTTCATCTTTTGCACTGATTGGTCATGAGAACCCGACAGCTTTTAAGAAAATACCAATAGTTCTCAGTACTCTCGACGATCGACATTATTTCAGGATTATACATCACTTAAAATTTTAGTACCGCACCAAGGGGCTACCTGTACCTTTTGGTGCAATTTGCTATTATCGGGTTTTCTGTCAATTTTCATGTAATGATGCATGGAACATGCATGATTTTCTCTATTTTTATATGATGTAAATATGCATAACCACATGTTCAGATCGTAAACTTAATCTGAATTGAGCTTATTTAGCTGAATTGAATTTGACTTGGCTACAATTGTTACAACTATACTCTCTCTGATTCTGAAATTTGGTTTCGTGATTCTGAAATTCTGTTTGCCTTTTTGTAGCTGCTGGATGACAAAGAGTTTCTGGAGAAGATAATATGTAGAACTCCTCTTAAGCGCCCTGGAGAGCCCAAGGAAGTATCGTCCTTGGTGGCATTCCTTTGCATGCCTGCTTCCTCATACATCACTGCTCAGATTGTTTCCGTCGATGGTGGAATGACTGCCTTTAGCTTCTCATTTAATTAGCGCAGAAATGAATATGTCAAAAATTAGCACTGCCCCCCTAATCCATGCCGAATACATTCGACACTATAATGTGTCCCTTGTGATTTTGTTTGTCTTTATTTGCTTTTTTTAACAACTTATATACTTCAAAATGCATTCTTCGTGGTTAATGAGGTGAAATGGTACATTTTCATTATCATTGAAGACAAAATCGATCTAAATGGATAGATTTTTTAATTATTTTTAATCGTTGCGAACTTTTTATTAAGCTTTATATTTATGTTTATATTTTTAGCTTATTTTATCGAGAAAAACAAAAATATTTTAAAATTCTATTTTTTATGCGATAAAAAATATAAATAAATCAAATAAATAAATTAGACTAGCAATTCACTCTTGCAAGGAAAATGGATGGCAAAATTTACTAGGCCCCATTCAGTTGTGGGGCCTTGTTTAATTATTATTTCTAATAATTTAGAGTATTTGGATCAGTTTATGCGTACATTGATTAATTTTTGAAGGATAAATTTTATTGCTCATTTTGGGGATATCAATTAAAGTCAAAACAAATGCTAGACTCGTCCTATACAAGTTGATAGCATTCAGAAGGTTTCGAACCTAAGATCTTAGGAAAGAGCAAATTTTAAATTTCAAATTTTAATGCTTTGAATTTTTTGAAACGTTAATTTAAAAGGAAATTAAATGAGCAAATTTTCATTTTATGTTAAAATAGGAGTTTGACTACAAATTTTGAAATTAAAAGGGAATTACATCTGAAAATGTGAAAGTACAGAGTTAAAAACAATTTAAGTAAATTAGGGTACAATCTAGCCTTTCTCGATAGTGCTGTCTTTGATGATCTAGAAATTAGGTTCGTCAACATTGTTCTTGATACTTGGTGTAAAAAGTCAGTAGCATAGAAATTGAACTATGAGCAATAAATCTCAATGAATAAATTCTACCCATACTTCTAAATTTATACAACAAATCAAAGCAATGCATGATCACGAAATGAGCGAGTAATAAGTAGTAGAAGCAATAACTAATGCGAAAAGTAAACTAGAGTGCTACACCAATATAATTTCTCCTAGTCAACTTCTATGTCCAGTTTCTAATACAAGTGTCTAGCCATACTATACATGTCAAAATTCATTTCAAATCCAAATTTAAGGTTGACACAACTGTTATCTGTGAGTCAAAACTTTAATTTAGTTTTATGATGCTCCCATTCGATACGGTTTCGATATCTATGCTGAACCGTGTTCTCAACCACCAATGTAACGACCCAATTTTTTTTGGTTTTTAATTAATGTTCAGAACGTAAATTAATATGTGATATTAGCTTAGATTATTCGATTTGGGACATTTGGGCAATATGGAGTAATGTTAGGGCTTAGAGGTAGCATATTTGAAATCCTAAGGGTGTTGGTGTATTTTAGAGGTTTATTTCCTTGCAAAAATCAGATTTTTGCCCAAAAACCCCTCATATCACTCACTCTCTCTCTCTCTCTCTCTCTCTCTCTCTCTCAAAACACTCTTCCTTCTCAAATCTAATGCGGCTATTAGTTGTAGTGCATGCAAATTCCTTCGAGATTCCTCACAATCCTTTCATACTTGGTTGATATACGGAGCTATCGCATTTTCTTTGCCCGAAGGAGGAGATTTCAAGTTCTAGAAGTTTTGAAAGTTTGGGTTTCTCATCCAAAACCAAATCATTCATTCTGAAGCTCGAGGTGGGATATTTCACTTCTCTTACATGTTTATAGTTGATTTTGGTTATCCTCCTATTGAATTTGGTCGATTTGTATATGTATTAGAGGCTTAGTTGGCGATCTTTGCAATCTGCCAAAAACTCAAAAATCGTCTATATAGGTTGCTTGAGCGACCTTCATGTCGCTTTTCTATCGCTCCAGCGACTTATAGGGCGACTTGTTCAACGAACTTCACTGTATTGAGGTCACTTAAGCGACCGACTACCCCTAGATTTGATTTTGACTTGTCTTGGTCGTGGAACGTGTTGTGAATCATTTTGGGCTATGATGTAATGTAGAATGACGCGTTTTATGTTTCGAATACCTATTTCGTGGATTATGAATGTGTTGATAAAATTCTACGATTTATCATGATAAATAATATAAGATTTAAGTTATATGTTTGCATGAAATGATGCGACCTTATGGGATAGCCTCCGTTGGGAGATGTGCTACATATGACAAATGGGCTGGCCTTCGTCAAGAGATGTGTTAAGCATGACAAACGGTACTTGCCTTCTTAGGGAGTGGTGCTAGGTATGACAATTGTTCTAGATTCTTTCTAAAATTGTGCTAGTAGATGTTATATCTTGTCTAGCCATCATCGAGTGAAGTGCTAGGAGTAATGCTTGATACTGTAGGCAATACCTGGGGTTTTCGGCCCATAAGATCCGAACCTAGGAAAATATGGGCCGAAAGGCCGAGGATAGGTCGTGTCAAGTCCATGAGCCAAGGCAAGGCCCTCGAGATTCTATGAGCCAAATCTCAGGCCGAATGTAAGGCCACGAAGGTTCATATGCTAGGACCTCGAGAGCCGAAACCCGATCGCGGGAAGGGTTGAGGGAGGCACGAAGAGACCCCCCTACGGCCCAGCCGGGGGAAAAGGAGATAGGCCCAGTGGCTTAGCCACGGGCATGGAGGAGGACCCCCCAGTGGGTTAGCCGCAGGCGTGGGATGGCCTAGCCCTAACGGCAAGAAGAAAGACCCCTCGCAAAAGGGGGGCAGGGCTTGGCCCTAGCAGCTCAGCCACGGGGCGGAGAGGACCCCAGCGGCGCAGCCACGGGGGAGAGAGAGATAAGAGAGAGAGATAGACGTGGAGGTCGGGGGCCGAGCCCGAGCCGTAGAGGTAGAAGACTGCGGGGCCAAGTTCGAGCCGCAAAACCGTGGAGGCCAGGGGTCGCGAGGGCCGAGCTCGACCCATAGAGGTTGGGGGCCATAGGGTTGAGCCAAAGCCGCAGAGTCGCAAAGGTCAGGGCCCACAGGGCCAAGCCCAAGCCGCGAAGGTCGGGGCCACATGGCCGAAACGGGGTCGCGGAGGTTGGGGGCCGAGTTCGAGCTGCAGAGCTACGGAGGTTAAGGGCTACGGGGGCTGAGCCCGAGCCATAGAGGTTGGGGGCTACAAGGTTGAGCCAGAACCACAGAGGTCGGGGGCCACGGGGGTCGAGCCCGAGCTACAGAGGTCGGGGGCCACATGGCCTAACCCAAGTCACAGAGGTCGGGGGTCGTAGGACCGAGCCTGGGCCGCGAAGGTCGGGGGCTGCAGGGCCGAGCTGAGCCGCAAAGCTACGGAGGTCGGGGGCCACGGGGCTGAGCCCGAGCCGCAGAGCCACGGAGGTCAGGGGCCGTGTGGCCGAGTTAAAGTCGTGGAGGTCAGGGGCCACAAGACCTAGCTTGAGCCGTGGAGTTCGAGGACCACATGGCCAAGCTCGAGCCGCAGAGTTGCGGATGTCAGGCGCCGCGGGGCCGAGCCCGAGCCGTAGAGGTCGGGGGCCACATGGTCGTGCCCGAACCATAGAGCTATGGAGATCGGGGCCGAGCTCGAGCCGCAAAGGTCGGGGCCACATAGCCGAGCCCAAGCTGCAAAGTCACAAAGGTCGGGGGCTGCAGGGCCGAGCCCGAGCGCCGCAGATGTTAGGGGACCACATGGCCGAACTCGAGCTGCAGAGTCGTGGAGGTTGGGGGCCGTAGGCCCGAGCTCGAGCTTGAGCCATCATGGTCGGGGGCCGTAGGGGGAACACTCCTGCGAAACCTAAGCACTACCAGAGTCCAAGGTGATGCACCAAATGGCTACCACCAATTAGGTGCAACGCAGCTAGAGGACAAATGAAGGAAAGGCCGGAGAGAAGACCGAGGGAGAGCCCCAGATTCAGAGTTTGGATCCTAGTGCGTGCCTACCCGAGCCGCGATGGCAGGGCTCAGGTGAGGGGTCTTGTGAAGGCTAGATGACAACAGTCGGGGAGGGACCGAGTGTGTGGTCTCCCAACCCTACTCACGGGAAAGAAAGGGGACTAGTGGATCAGTGGCTTCAAAAGAGGAGGGGTTGCCGCGGGATCTATCGTCACCTTGAGTCACAGCGGGGGTGAGGCCACTGTGGTCGACCACTTTGAGAAAGGGACACGTGTCAATTATACACTAACACACTTGGCACTAGAATATGGGCTTGGTGTGCCTATATATACTTGACCCTTTCATGTCATTTCAAGGGTTGGAAAATTAATTGACATAGGGCATTCTAGAGAGAGGTTCTCTTTAGGGTTGAGAGAGATTTTCTCCCAGCCTTCTCATAGTCCATTCTCAAGAGTTTATCCCCCACCTACCTTCTTAAGCTCATTTTAGGGTTAGAGAGAGCTGTCATTTTCTTTCTCCTAGTGTTTGCCTCCTCCTTCACCCTTTCCATTTCTTCTTCTTCTTTTCTTTTGGCTGACCAGAGTTCATTGTTCTTAACCTCTCTAGTATATACTTACAAATATTCTCATCCTGCAAAATCCATATCCTACAGATACAAAACGTGATATGTGAACGAAGAGTCGATTGAATGATTGTTAAACAGGGAATAAATGTTACGACTTGTGTAGCATATTATTCATGTTTAGTTCTGTCTCTCACTTATGTCATCTTTGATTATTCACCGCTTCATTTTTTCAGGTACCATACCGGAGGCCTAGCGTGGGTTGCTTGGAATGCATGAGATGGTGCATGTTTTGAAAGTTGCGTTAATTGGAGTTATTTAGCATATTTAGGAACTTATTTTTCAAAGATATAATATAACTCACTTACTTCCTTTTTTTGATTTAGAAAGGATGTAAAGTCATAACTATTTGACGTTGTATTTTAAAACCTTGGGCCAAGTAAATGCCCATTTTGTTGTATTATATTTTCAAACTCAACTTTGGACGATCACTCATGAATGAAATATATGATTTTATTGGTGAAAATTGTGAGATTTATAAATGATATTTATTATTTAATTACGGCAAAAATCGAGGACGTGACAACTAGTGTTTCTAACATTGGCTCTTATACGACATGTTCTCAATCATTAGGGTTCCAACCGTTATGTGTTTTCATATGTTGTGCCCGACATAAAAAAGTCCTACTTCATTCTACAATATTATGTTTTTTCTTTAGTATACTACTTACGAACATAACTCAGCTTATGACATAACTTGGTGCTATTTTGGGCTTTTTTTTTATTTTTTCTGAATTTTTTTAGTTTTTGAATATAATTTTAATTTTTTCTGAAATCTCTAGTCAAAACAAATCAACGACCATAAAAAAAATTGACACAAAAGAAAAAATCGTAATTTTTTTAAATAAGGACAAAAAAATAATCGAACAATAATCTAATAATTACCACAATCCAAATAAATAGTTGTTCAACTTTATCAATTTATTTATATCCTGTTGCATGCTTGGTTTTCTTTTGGATTTGATTTTTCAAGTAAAGTTTCCTACTAAGTTTAATTACTCACCGGAGCAATTTCTCCGCCCTTGTCATTTCACACTAGATGGGGATGTGCAATTGGAGTTTCCACAATAATAGAAAGAGTCGATGATCATTGAAGAAGAGTTCAATACGTGACTGTCTTACTTTTAGTTTAGTTTGCTCTGTCCTTTAATTTAATAAATGTAAACCCAAAAGGATATTTCCGGCATTTCATTTTGGACAATGTACTTATTTAATTTTCTGTTAAAATAAAAGAAGTTATCATTTTAATGAATATTTTGACAAATAAAATAATATTAAAAAAATGTAAGTAACATTACTGAGAATCAAGGTCTTACAATAAATTTGATAAATCTTTTATTCTACATTATTCTTATCATGATGGTAAATTTGGACTGTATGACAAATTTAAAGAGATTATAAATTTGTTAAACATGTTGAAATTTACCATGATGATCTCATATCACATAAATTAAACATGTACAGTCCAAAAAATATGATGGGTCACTAAAAATTTGACGATGGTAAATATGCTCATAATATTTTCATCGTATGTGTGTCCTTAGTTTTTTCATGGTAATTGTAGAAACTAGAAAGCAACATAATGTTGTGCGTTGAAATTCGGATGATAAATTTGCTCATTATGATGATAGATTTGACGAATATAATGTTACGATGGTAAATTTAGAATCTCAAGAAATTTGATATTTCCTATTACCAAATTGGCATTCCTTCCTAATCCACCAAATATTTATCTTCATTCTTAATGAGGACGAATTCTAGTGTCATGACCCATCCTGTACAGGTTAAGGCACGTGACCGGCCATGAGTGAAACTCGTAAGGCCTTCGAGTATAAACTAGTTTAGGAATTTTCTATCAACATATCT
>JABCMJ010017184.1:0-13456 GCA_014822125.1 Arbutus unedo
GCTTGACGGGCTACGAAAGTCCATGGTCACCGAACAGTTTCCATTGACACTCTCACTCGGCCAAGCACAGAGCCCCTACAGTCCATTAAAGTATTGATGAGTGAATATGGGCTGAGCTGGATGGACCCTATTATCACCTACTTGAAGGACGACGATTACCCACTGACAAGAAAGAAGCACACTGCATAGTACACAAGTCCGCCCAATTATGGCTCTCTCCCGACACGAAACTCTATCATCGGTCATTCACCAGGCCATGCCTCTACTGTGTTCACCTTGCCATGATTGAGAAGGTATTATATGAAATTCATGTCGACAACTATGGCTACCATTCGGGAGGACAATTGCTCGCTCACCGCGCGATTACCCAGGGCTACTGGTGGCTGAAGATGATGGCAGAAGTGTAGACATTTGTGCAGTAGCGCGACAAGTGCCAACGTTTCGCTTCGCTCATTTGGCAGCCTGCCGAAGCATTGACCCCTCTGACCAGCTCATGGTCGTTCGTGCAGTGGGGACTCGATATCTTGGGAAAACTGCCAACTGCACCAGGGGGTTCAAATTTCTCATCACCGCCACCAATTACTTCACCAAATGGGTGGAAGCCGAACCTCTGGTCACAATTGAGAAAAAGGATGTCAAACGCTTCGTCTGGAAGAATATTGTCTCCTGGTTCGGGCATACTCTATGCCTTTGCCTCAGACAATGGGGCTCAATTTGTGGGGGGGTCTCTTCACCGACTTCTGCGTCGAACACCGGATCACGTTCTACAATTCCACACCTTGTTACCCATAGAGCAACGGCCAAGTCGAAGCCTCCAACAAAACTGTGGTCTCCGGCATCAAGAAGCGGCTGATAGCAGCCAAAGGCAGATGGGGCAAGGAGCTTCCGAGTGTGCTCTGGGCATACCGAACCACCCCTAGTGTTCCACAGGCCAAACACTGTTCGCCCTAGAATTTGGCATGGAGGCCATTATCCCACTCGAAGCAAGGCTGCCAACCATTCGGACCACACATTTCAATGAGGATCAGAACAGCCAAGACATTGCCAAGGATCTGGACTTGGCCGAAGAAAGACGCGATTGAGCCCGCATCCATCTGTTTGCCTATCAACAAGAAGTGGCCAAGGGATATAATTAGGGGGTCCGACAGCGCACGTTTCAGCCAGAAGACTTGGTGCTATGGAAGGTCATGGATAACACAAAGAAGCAGTTCGACGAAAAGCTTGGCCCTACTTGGGAAGGGCCGTATAAAATCACCGAGCAGATTGGCACAGGGGCATACCGCTTGGAAGACATGAACGGCAAACCTGTGCCGAACTCCTGGAATGCTATTAACCTTAGAAAATATTACCATTAGCCTTTTTCCCTTTCATTTACATGTTTTGTGATAATCGAGATTCTTTAATAAAATCATGAATTTCCCAATTGATACTTGCTGATACCCATTGTTAACACAAATGATCAAGGTTAGGGTCCTTGTTTTAAGGAGCCCTAGACCGACCTCGATGGTTGAGGAGCTCATGAAAGGCTAGGATCCGTTTGTGGAGCCCTAAGGCTAATAGGTGGGCAGTTGACATACTCGATGCCACTAAGAGTTTGCAACAATTCGCCGAACCTGCCCTTAGTGGGGGAGGAAGTTGGTAAGATTGGCACCTTGACCACTGTGAACTAAACGAAAGGCACATTGGCCGAAATAAAAACTAAGCCAAATTGGCCGGAATAATGAAAGATATGGCCTAACAAAAGGCAAAGGCATATTGGCCGAAACATGCAAAAACAAGCGACACTTTGACCAAATGATAAAACACACCAGAGTAGTAATGCAGGAAAGATAAGGTTATCAAAACAAATCAAGTCCTAGCTTGATACAAATTAAAGATGACCTTGTTGCCATAGTCCAGCAGTGGGTAAAAATATCTAAGTACAAACCTGGAAAACAGAAAGAAACTAGAGGGTGCCCTCGGCAAGAATGCCCTTCCCCACGGTGTCTGCAGGAGCCACATCATCCTGAGTCAATGGGAGGGAGCCCTCAACAACAGAAACAGAGGCCGGAACAGTAACCAAAAAGGGCGGGGATCCTCGAACAACACGGAGTCGGCTGGAAACTCTGCGACCCTTAATGCGTCAACCCAACTACACCGATAGATGATGTCTTGCGACTTCACCAGTTCGGCTTCACACTGGGCCTTGGCCTCATCCAAATACTTGTTATAAGCCCTTTCAGCCACCTCTTTGTGCTTCTCCCTCAGTTCTTCTGCCTCTTTGAGCAGGTTGACGTTTGCATTTTGGATGACATCCAAGTTCGCGTTGAGAGTGGCGATCTCGTGCTTGAGCTGGGCCACTTCTAGCTCCACCTTCTTGTGGAGGTCCTTTTTAGCGGTCAATTTCTTGACAGATCGGCTGGTGACCCTCATGGACTCCGACTGATGCTCGTCGAAGGCTGAGAGCGCCTATAGGTCTGCAACAAAGAAACAATCTGCTAGTAAGCACTGTAACTTGGGTTTAAAAAAAAACAATATTTGATATAATACATTACTTATCGAGAGGGCATCAGAAAGGGCCCTTTAATAGAGTGGCTTCATGGTGGTGGGCATTGTGTCGGCATCCTTGGGTAGGAGAACCGATCGAGCAAGGACGTGCGCGACCCCCGGGTTGGCGATCGAGCTATCGTTCCTTACCTCGGCCTTGCCGATTTTCATTTGAGGCCTCCAGCGCTCGGCCGCTTCAACGACCTGATCCTCGATGGGAGAAGCAGACCGGATGGGAGACGAACATTTGGCATCCTCAACAAATGATCTATGTGCCCTCTTACGGCTGGCAGGGTGGAAGTGGTCGATGTTGTGGACCGAGAAAGAACAACGGAGATCGGAAGGTGAGGTGTAGCCGATGCCGAGGGGTCAACAAAATGTGAGGAGATGGACTTGGCGGTTCGACGGGGGAAGTTTTCCATGTAGGCATCGGATTGGAAGTTTGGTCGATCAAGGTACTACAAAAATTTGCTCTAGGAGGCCCGCTCATCTCGTCGGTCCTCAAGCATATGCTTGTAATAGGGTTCGAACTCTAATATCGCCGGCACAACGTGGTTGTCGATAGGAATCTAAAACGCCTGAATAATCTGTGAAGTCCGAGAGTCCGAATTAAGATGGCCGACGGTGTCCTTGTCTACAAAAGAATAAACACAGAAGTTAGGTGGTAAACACAGTAAACCAAAAATAACTGGCCGATGATGAGCGCATAATGTACCTAGAACCCTTGGGACACGAGAAACTGGATATTCATCCTCCCCGGGGCTGAACTCAAAATTGCTAGTGACCTCGAGCACGTTCCCAACATATTTGTCTGAGTTAGGAGGGCCAACAACCAGAGATTTGTACCTCGGCCAACTCCGAAGGTGGTGCCCCTTAGATTTGGCATTCTGGGTGGCAATATAGATACCGAATATGTCACAAAACTTAAGATCTAGATTGTACATCTCCTTCAGCTGAACAATTGACATGATTATCCTAAAAAAATTAACCGAGACCTGGAAGGGGGCGAGGTTGAGCTCGTAGAAGGCCCAACGAAGCCATGGAACTAGACTCCCCCTTCAACAATAGCCATCATGGGAAGATGGATGCAGTCAGGTAGGTAATTAGGTGCTTCGCCAAGCTCTAGGAGTGAAAGATGCACTTCTTTGGGAATGCTGTATCTATTTCGGAATACTTGCCTGTTGGCATGCGATCCTAACCAATCCCTAAACGTGCTTCTCTTCGATGCCATAAAGAGAACCTATCAAAGGTAAAGGGTTCAAATGGTCAACAGCAAGGACAAGAAGACCGACGCCGAATGTGTTTGGCAAAAGTGCCGAATAGACAGAATGAAGGTTTGGGGCTAATCGACGTGATAGGACAGGTTTACTGGAAAGGATTTATTGATGGGACATACCCTCTGGAGAAGATGATGGGACAACAATAGTGGCACTGTTCATATGCGAACAGTGCCAAAAAAAGCAAACTCAAAATGGAAAATCTATGGGCAAAAATGATGGATCGCACAACAAACAAATGTAAAATATGCAAAGTTGTTCTCAGTTGTTACCTAGAAAGTAGAAGATTTGACGGGTAGAGGAACCGAGGAGAAGATTTTGGCAAAGAGCGAAGTATCCCGTCGAAGAGTCTTGAGCAGTGGCAGAGGTGCGAAGGGAGGAAGAGACAAAAGTGATTTCTATCTCTGTTTCACCCCTCATATATGTTCAAACAATGAAACTACGAGCGGCGCATAGGAAATGAAGTGATGCATAGTTGGGACCGTTTGACGGGTGACACGTGGATGGACAGGATGCGCCTAGCATTTAATGCTTCTAATACAATGCATGCGAAGATGGAATGATGGCCTGACACGTAGCGAATCAGCAGACGATGCGTGCCCAGACCGTTACAGCTTCTGTGTGTTTGACCGCATATGAGTCAACCAAACGCCAGTTGAGCCGACGTTTGGTTGAGGGGCTATTGTGGAGGGCCAAAATCGTAGAGCTGAACCCTTTTAAATGAAAACTGTACTGGGCGAGAAATAAAGGCCGTGTTGGCAGAATGGGGCTCGGGCCGTATTGACCGAACGGGCTTTCTCTGAATAGGTCACCGAAGTGATATGAGCCCGACTTCGGCAACATGGGCTTCGGCCAAAGAAGCCGAACAGGTCTGATACAAGAGTACTTTGCTAGGTGCCGACCCATTGGCCCATCATTCAGTTAGGGCGGTGGGAAGCTTCTAGAAGAATGGTAGGTCTCAATTAGGAAAGTGAAGATTAAGGCAATAACCAGATTTGGGAATGCATCATGTTTGGAAGGTTACTTCACATGGAAGGATTGAGATTTGATATCAACAAATAAGAGAAGATTCCCTAAGGATTGAATTACCAAATATGGGCACTCGATGGCTTATAAATACGAGATTATTGGCCGTTAATTAGGTACGCCATCATTCATTGTGCAATCACTATTGTGCTTTAATCTCTGAAGTGTACTCAATTTCTCTTCATTTTTAATGAATTTGTTCATTTCATCTATAAGTTATAACCCTTATCCATCTTCAAAGTAATTAGGTCCCACTTTAATTTTGACTCAGACTTGCCCAACAATAGGATTTGCCTGACCAGTACATTGGTTCATTTGTGCCAAATTTGGGAAATGATTTGGATTTACCAAACAAGTGGAGATGCTCTAACGTGACTCAAATATACGGAATACAGACATGTGAAACATATATACATATAACATATCTATATAGTCTTGAACTCTTTTTTTCTTGCTTTTGTAAAGGATGTTTAGGTTTGGCCACACCAAATTTTTAGGTACATATATAGTCTTATTGCTCGACATATATCAAACAATTTTTGGCCAAAGCTTAGGTGGTGGGAAACTGACCAAGAGGGAGTAAGAAATTTAAATAACTATGGGTCTTGTCCTTGAGAATGAGACCTAGGAGTTCTTGGGGAAAGGTTTGAGCCCTCGCTAGACCCAATAATGATTAGGGTAATTTATGTAAAACTCTCTATCTATTATTCGATTTCACTTAATCTCTTTATTTCTTAATGTCCCATTTGATCTTTCCAAATGTAACAAAGCACTAACGACGTCAACGGAATGTGTTCTTTTACGAAAATATCCCTAATGTCCAAAAGCCCTAAATTTTGCACATGCACAGAACGAACTACAAGTCATCTCCTCATTCCTCTCTTCACATCGCGATGATGTCCAACTTGTTGAAGCTAATCTAATCGTGGAAATTCCACCAACGAAGACTTACAAGATTATAGGACAGTAAAATCGATAGGTACACAACCCTAATCATTTTTCTGAGTTTCGATTTTTTAGTTTATTGAGAAGTTAGGTTTCTCATATTAGTAAATGTATGGTCATACAAAAAATAGAGGTCCTTTGTTTTGGATTTTGCCATTTATACTGAAAATTAGGAATTTTGTAATTTATTGAAATTGTGTGGTCCCCTAAATTGTATTAAACTATTACTCAGTGGTTAGCCAGTTATTATTTAAACAGTTGAAATGGTCACTTGTGCTTTTTTCTTTTTTTGGTTGGCGTGTGTCATGACAGTAGTGTTTATTCCTTATTTTTTTGTGTGCATTTTGTATGGCAGATATCATGGTTGAGGATAGGGTGGTATTTGAGTTCCACTATGGGGTAGGTATGTGAATCTGCCACAGAAGAAGTACGGGGACTAACTTAGATCCCGATTTAATGTCCTACTTTGAGGTTGTTGGTATTGTTAAGGAAATAGGTTGTCCTATGACTTAGTCTATACCATAAACTTTCAACTGTGATATGGAGTCTAGTTTAGGGACTTTGTCGAGTGACATTAATCCAAAAGACATGTTCGATCTGAACATGGGTAGGCCTATAATTGAAATTTATGTTAGACTCCAGTGGAACGCATGGTAAGGATTCTAAAAGTGATGCATGTGTTAACTCTAGTAGTGAATCTAGTAGTGATTATGAAGGTCCTGAGTGTGCGAGTGAGTCTAGTGGCTTTGAGTTATCTAGTTATGAGGACAAATATGTTGATGAAGAGGTAAATGTTCCTATTCAAAATGATATTGAAGAGAGTTTTCCTAAGACTTTGGTTGATGGAGGGGTGCAATAAAGACCATAGTTACATTGACACATTAAGGAGTCCAAGATGGAACTCACACGGTGAGAATGAAGTAGAATACTCCCAACTTGGTAAGGCAAAGAATATGATCAAGTGCAAAGGATATGATCAACAATCTCAACTGAAAAAGGTATGATTTTTAAAAGGTTACATGAGTTAAGGGACTTACTGAGGGAGTACCATATCAAAGAAAGTTATGACTATGACTACTGTTATGTTAAAAATGACATGAATAGGGTACTAATTGTGTGTAAACAAGAGTGTGAGTTTAGTGTTCATGCATCATATATATTATCAGGGAAGTATTGGATTTGACATACAATAATACTAAGGCTACTTCTACTTGCTTAGCAATGAAATATATTAATAATCTTGGTGATTATCTTAGGTTAAAGGTTTGAAGAAAACAATAAGAAGAGAAGGGATGGTTGATGTTACAAGGATGAAAGTACATAGAGCAATGAAAAAAGCATTGGATTTAATTGAAGGATGCTACAAAGAACAAAATCTTATTCTATGAGACTGCTGTGAAATGGTTAGGAGGCATAATCCAGGTAGCACAGCTGTGATTAAGGTAGATAGGACATGATCGGGACATCGACCTTTTCAAAGGTTGATCATGACCTATGATGCCCTAGTGAGGAGGTTTTTGAGTGAATGTAGGCCCATCATACAATCGGATGCATGTTTTTTTTAAGGGATTCTATGGCAGAGAGCTTCTTAATGCAATGGATATAGATGGGAATAATTAGATGTTCTGTAAGATATTTTATGGTATGTTATAATAAAAGATTAATTATTTACTCAATGAAAATAATTTTTTTAATTAAATAAATGCCCAATTTTTAAAATATCTATTACTTGTCGGCAAAATATTCAACTAAAAAACCAAGTTCATTAAATAGTTTCAAAAATCAAGAACTGGAAATTCATAATTTATTTAAATCAAATAAACTGAAGGGACATCCTACGTCAAACTAACAGACTATCACTGATACAACCTTGACTCTTGAACTCCCATTTCTTTCACCTTAACCGCCTAGTTAAGCTTCTTTTCCACCTATTCCTCAATACCTGGCGTGAAATGCCATGGGCAAAGAAGTTGCACTGTGAGAGATTGACACTCAATAAAAAATTAACTTTATCATATCTTGCAAACACACATAATAAATATTCAATATGCATCTGAAAAATAATCAAACATCAACATAAAATGTCATGTATAAATCTTTTCGTATTAAATATATTTTCATTATCAATCCTCTTATTTGATGCTCCCATACACCAGGTTCCCAAACACGACGCTCCATATGTTAGGCTTCCAAAATCATCCTCGCAAGACAATGACCCGAATCCAAAGCACTAACATGGCTCATAGACATCACATGGCTCACAGACATTGACATGACTCACAAACATCTCATTCCCAATCCATATCATTTTATGCAATATTCGTTAGTGTTCTATGTCTCCGGTACGTTAGGTTGCCGAACCTCAATCTCATGTATGGGTCATGACTCGACTAACAGACACTGACACGGCTTACAGAAGATCACCAATTCACCAATTAACTCTCATTGTCGCTACAATGCTTGATTCTGATTATCATTCATTATCGCAATAATGAGATCATTTAACTCTGCCATTCAATTAAGTTTCACTTTCATGCAAGGTGCATGATGCTCAACGGTCATGCTCAACATGCGATAATAACCTCATCAAGTGATATCATTAAATATGCACCCATTATTTAATAACATAATGCAAATCATCAATACCGGACCGATCTAGGTCACATGCAACGTTCGCGGATACTAGAACACAAATCAATATAACAAAATAATAGTCCTTTGATTAAACAAGTAAATAAACTAAAGACTATGAATCGTCACATAACATCACAAATCTAGAATTTCCATGGTTCAGATCCAATCCGATCTGACACCTAACAATTATCAGCTTCATAAATTGACTAGTTACACTCAATTGAATACAACAAAATATTTTATTAATTAAATAATAGAATTTCGATTATGATCCCTACACAATCATCACTAAATAATATTAGATCTACACATTAATCATGTATATACGTAGGGCTCAATTCTAAAATTCCTATCTTAATTACGATGCAAGAAAATGTTTATGCAAAATTTCAACAATCAAACGCCACCCACCACGCTGAGATCCGGATACACAAAATGATAATATAAGAAACAAACATTCAGTAAATAGTAAAACAAAACAAAAATAACATAATAAAAAATAAAAAATAAAAAAGAGAGAGATAGAGAGAGAGAGAGAGAGAGAGAGAGAGAGAGAGAGCACGATTGGGAGAAAAAGAAAAAGAAAAAGAAAAAGAAAAAGAAAAAGAAAGATAAAAAGAGGCGCTGCAAAAAATAAATACGTGGCGCGAAGTTTTCTGAGTAATTACCTCACAAAATCCCGAGACAAAAAAATCTAGAATCAGTAGAAAGTGAAACTTGGGTGGATTGAGGGCCGTATAAATAGAGGTAGAAAACGAATCGGAGGAGTCCGAATAGAATTCGAACAAAAAGGGATAGAGTTCAATTGAGATTCAAATGTCCAAAGGATAATTGGATTAGGATAAATATGAGTAAGAACAAATAAAAAATCATAAAATATAACACACACACACACACACATACACACATAGAAATTAAATCGGATAATAATAACTCAAAAGGATAAATACATGCAGGTCCAATGAATCTAGACGAATCGAACACAAATGGATAAATATGAGTATAAATCTAAGATAAACATTCAAAAAGAATAATTATAATCCAAATTATAATTAAAAATATCAAATATTAATAAAAATAATAATAAATCTCAAAAAATTCTTAAACAAAATTCGTATTCAAAATTCAAAGAAAAAACGTCACTCAGTGAACAATTCCAGATAGTTGCCTCATGTAACGTCTATTGTTCCCACGTTGACTCCTCCAATAATGCCACAATATCTTGAGAAGTGCGATTCCGTATCTGTGTAGCTCATTCTCTTGTTGGTCAACTATGTAGATGGCTTGCTCCTGAAATGTTGCGTTTTCGTCGAACGTAAGCTTTCTCCAGTTGAGTGTATGTTCTTGGTGTGCCATATATCTCCTTAGCATAGATACTTAGAACATGTTGTTAACTCTAGGCACCGCGGCAGTAGAGCGATACAATATGCTACTTCTCCCACTCATTCTAACACCTCGAATGACCCAATAAATCTAGGTGATAGCTCGCCCATCTTGCTAAAGTGGATAAGTCTCAACAACGCGGTTGAATCTTCAAAAATACATGGTCTCCAACATTGAATGTAAGAGTTCGATTTCTTCTGTCAGCATAACTCTTTTGTCGACTCTAAGCAGTCAAAAGTCATTACTTGATAAGTTGAATCTTTCCCGTTGTTTCCCGAACCAGGTCTAGCTTTATAAGGATAGTCTCCCCGACATTTGTCCCGCATACTGTTGATCGACACTGTTTCCCATATAATGCTTCAGAAGGTGTTATTCCAATGCTCACTTAAAAACTGTTGTTGTACGCAAACTCGACTAGAGGTAGATGTTGGTATGAACTTCCCATGAAATCCAAGACACATGCTCTATGTATGTTCTCCAAGATTTGTATCGTGCGCTTGAACTGTCCGTTGATCTGCGGGTGAAACGTGGTGCTAAATCATAAGGTAGTGCCCAAAATTGGTTCTAGACTCTGCCAAAATTGAGATACGAATCGGGGGTCTCAATCAAACACGATTAATGTAGGTACGCATGTAGTCAGACGATCTATTTGATGTATAAGGGCTGTAAGACTCTAGGGTAAGAAATGCACGCTTTTCATTAGTTGATCCACAATGACCCAAATAATCATTCTTCTTAACTATTTGGGAAAAACCTGTCATGAAGAACATGGTAACATGTTACCGTTTCCAATGCGAAATGGGCAATGCTTGAAGTGTCGGCATAACCCTTAAGGCGCCTAACAAAGTTTCATGTTTTGATGTTGTCGGCTTGCAGGCTAAACTCGTTGAGAGCTTCCATTTTCTTCAATTCCTGAACTGCCTAAGCTGCTACCATATCTTGGACTCGTAACTGGTGGTAACCTGATCGAAGGTCAATCTTCAAATAGCATCTCGATCTCGTAGTTGGTCAAAAAGGTCAACAATCCTCTGTAATGGGTAGTGGTTCTCGATCGTAACTCCATTTAGCTGCCTGTAGTTTTTTCAAAGCCTCATTGTTCCATCCTTCTTGTTAATGAATAATGCTGGTGATCCCCATGGAGAAGTATTGGGTTGAATGAAACCCTTATCCAACAACTCCTGTAATTGAACCTCTAACTCTCTTAGCTTGACGGTTGCCATTCAATGTGGTGCTATCTTTATCTTCTAGTTGTGGAGAAAGGGTCTTGTCTCTCCCCCTTAAACGTGAAGCAAATACCATCTGCAGCGATTACAGTCATCCACTTTTGGTGGCAATCTATCAAGGCTCGGTGTGCGAACTTCCAATCCATCTCAAGAATAACATCAAAATTTGACATATCGATCACTTGTAGATCACAAGACAAACGCAATCCAGACACCTCTAACTTTCAATCCTTACATATAAGTGCTATTGTCACCTGGACTCCCAAAGATTTTTCTGCACTAAGTGTCTTCTCAAGTCGCTCCATAACAAGTCCGAAAGAAGCTGCACATGATGCAAATATAAAGGAATGCGAAGCACCCAAATTGAATAACACTTGTACCAAAGAGTTAAATAGTACTAGGTTACCTAGAATGACTGCAGGTTCATGCTCTTCTTCCTCTTGAAGCACAAACATTCTGCCCCAACTGTTGGCTGGTTGTTTGCCTGCACAGTTTCCCAATTCTGTCTTTGGGGCACTTCTTGTTGCTGACCACCTCATTGGCATTGCTAAAGATTCCTTGCTAGCCTCTGATAATTACCCCCACTAGCTGAAGAGCAGTATGGCCTTAATATGGCCCACTTGACCACATGCAAAGCAAGTCCTAATGTCTGTGCCTTTTCGTTGCTGACTCTGGCCCAGGTTGTTGTACGACTTATGTGTACTCTGACCCTTGTTGTTGTTACGAACATGCTCTCCTATACCGATCTCCTTCTGATTCTAGAGCCTTCTTGAGTCCATTAGTTCTCTCTCATTAATTAGTGTTGCACTAGGTACCTAATTAAGTGTTAGCAGTTGCAGAACTAGGTTCTAAACCCCACATAAACTTCCTTGCCTTAGCCAGGTCAATTGGAACAATCTCTGGAGCATAACGATATAACTCCTCAAAATGAGCCATATACTGAGCAACTATCATCATCCTCTACTTCATTCCCAAGAACTCCTATAGCATAGCCTCATTTACAGGACTAGGAAAATACTTCTCTTAAAATAGCTTCTCAAAGTGATCCCAAGTCAACTCATTAGCAGGTACATATCTCTTGGTTGTTTCCCACCAATGATCAACTTCTCCTTCTAATTAGCAAACGACAAGAGCCACCTTATCTGCGTTCTGCAGGACACCCATCACCTCCAACATTTTCTTGGTCTATCTATGCCATCCATTGTTGACTTATGGGTCTAGTTCCTCATGAAAGATTGATGGTCATGGGCTCCTGAACTCCGAAAAGATCGAGGAGCGAATAGGATGTCCACACGGTTGTGCATTATGCATGCTACCAGCAAAGTTGTGAAATATCTGAGCAAAGTCGTTCACTACTAGGTCAGGTGTAACATTCATAAGCGGAGGTAGTAGCTGAGAACCTGTTGTACTCGTGATGTTGTGCGAAGTAGTCGAATGCACATCATTACCATTAACATGACCCGATCGAAGACTAGTCACCATCTACTGAATATAAGACTAAGCGTCAACGACTATCTCCGAAGCAAAAGTCTACTCGGTGCAATAGGTAAAGCTAGCACAAATGCATGCAAAAAATTGAATAATCAACACAGTAGTACTTAAACTGTCATAGAATATAAATTATCAACTCCATAATGTTATCAAATCAAAATATCAGATAAAAGTAAAAAAGAAGAACTACCAAACTATTATATAAGGAAAAATCCTACTATTCCTATGTCATATACTTGAAGCCTCCTTATCACTATTCAGGGCTAGGCCCGTAGACCTAGTCTCTGAGATCTCCTCCTCCTGGTCATGTTCTTCTGGATCTTTCTCTGTTGGTTCCTCCTTCAAGGGATCCTCATTTGCCGGGTCCTCCTCTGATGGATCCTCCTCAGTATCATCCTTCATAGGTGCCTCATCTGAAGAAATATCAATCATCTTTGGAGGTGCTTGAATCTCCTCTCTCTATCTCATTCTCGTTGTAGCTCGGATCGACAACCAAGCTTCAGTTATTGTAAATGGTTTTTCCACTGCCTTCTTGTACAATGCATCATTCTTGCTAATCAGTAGGGCCCATCATGCCTCTAAAAACTAGTTTCGAAGATGACATTGAATTAGTTGGCGCTTATACTCTCTCGTTTTCCCAAAGGTCAAAGTTTGTGCTATCCTCATGGCAGTAGAAATTGTCCGCTCTGCTCTTGTCTGCACACGTCTATCTAATACTGTCGGGTTAATATTACGAAAGTTTGCTCTATTTTATTCGAATAAGGTAGGATTTCATGTTGATTTACATTGAACTATTGCGTAGATCTTGTTTGTTTCATTGGTATTTGCGTTGTTGTTGTTCTGTGATCAAGTCATGCATGTTGTGTGAAGATTTCGAGCATATTGGACTATCTGGTTGCAGAAACGAAGGTAAAAAATGAGGTCTATTTGATAGAACAGATTTTAAAAATT
>JABCMJ010017186.1:0-10396 GCA_014822125.1 Arbutus unedo
GAAAAGATTAAACATTGAAAATAACGAATCATCCACAATCATACACCATAAGTTGAATAAAATCATAAAACGAATAAGAGTTACATTGTTCATGGATGGAGAAATCATTGAAGAACAACTTGAATGCATGAACGACCGGAGAGATCGGATAAAGAAAATCAAGTTGCTAAGCCTCCTCTAGCTTCTAAAACAATAATAAAATGAAAGATAATGTTTCTCTGAACCCTAGGCCCTATTTATAATACTTCAAAATCCCAATTCGACTAAAAAAAATGGAATTTCCAAATTTCGGAGCTTCCGGACGGGAAAGTTAGTGCCAAAAATCCTTCGGAGCGTCTGGACGGCAGTAATGTCCATCTGGGCGGAAAAAACACTGGTAAACATCTTCTTTTCCAGCTCGAGCTTTCGGACGGAAGGAAGAGAGCGTTCGAAAGGGAAAAAACAACATGGCCTTTTTCTTCGTCTTCGACTCCATGAATCACCATTCCACTCCAACCCTGAAAATTCACAACTAACGATAAAAAGACATAATATAAACTTATCGGAGACTTACCAAGGGTAACTTAACGGATTCACATAGGTACTTTTAAGCACCTATCAAACAAAAGACCCAAACAAGGGATATCATTTCCGACATCGTCGACTTGGAAGCAAATTTGTGCATGGGACTGAACTTGCTACAGTATGCAGAGAGTATTTTTGGCAGCTTTGTCTAAGTCTTTATTGATTTACTGACTACAGATGGACGCTGAGGTTATTTCAGCTGGTTTACTGAGGGAAGTTCTGGAAGCAGGTGGTATATCCATACATGAAGTGAGAAATAGGATAGGTACTGGTACTGCTCATCTACTCCATGAAAGTTACCGTGTGAGGAGCATTCCATCAAAAGTAGATGTCTTGGACGACGATAGTGCTGCTGCGTTAAGGAAGTTCTGCTTGACTTACTATGATGTCAGGGCTGTGCTTCTAGACCTTGCTCTCAAGCTTGACACAATGAGACATCTGGATTACCTCCCAAGGTATCAACGGCAATTGTTATCACTTGAGGTTATGAAGATACATGCTCCCCTAGCTCATGCTGTCGGGACCAACTCTTTGTCACTGGAGCTGGAAGACCTTTCATTCCGATACTTGTTCCCTTATTCATACCTTTATGTTGATTCTTGGTTACGAAGCCATCAAACAGGAAGTAAACCCATAATAGAAACATATAGTGAGAATCTGCTTCAATCGTTAAAAAGCGATTCCTTGCTGGCAGACATGGTAGATGATATCTCAGTCAATGGTCGCTATAAAACTCGTTATAGCACTATGAAGAAGCTGTTGAAAGATGGTCGCAAGCCCGAAGATGTGAATGATATATTAGGGTTAAGAGTTATATTGAAGCCAACTTCTGGGGAAAATATGTCTGAGGTGGGCAAGAAAGCATGCTACAGAACACGTGAGATAATCCGATCGATGTGGAAAGAGATGCCTAACAGGTCAAAAGACTATATAGCCAAACCCAAAGAAAATGGGTACAAGAGTTTGCACATGGCAGTTGATGTCAGTGACAATGGGAGGACTAGACCACCAATGGAGATACAAATTCGGACAGCAGAGATGGATATGTTGGCAGCTGGTGGAGTGGCATCTCATTCACTGTACAAGGGAGGTCTTTCTGATCCAGAAGAGGTAAGACTATAGGCCTGCAGTCTCTTACCTTTGTAAATGAAGCCTATTGTTTGACACAACATTTGTAGTAGAAGATTGTTCTAAGATTTTATTTATCTATTGACACCCAGGCAAAACGGCTCAAGGCGATTATGATGGCTGCAGCCGAACTTGCAGCAGTGCGTCTTAAGGATATTCCTTCCACAAACCACAAACTTATTGAAATGGAACGTAGGGATCGAGTATTCTGTCTTCTTGACAAGAATGGAGATGGTAAGATTAGCATTGAAGAACTTACGGAAGTGATGGAAGAGCTTGGTGCCCAAGGGGAAGATGCCCGGGAGATGATGCAACTTCTCGATGCAAACAGCGATGGTTCTTTGAGCTCAGATGAATTTGATATATTTCAAAAACAGGTAAATGCCTTTGCTTATTATAATGAACATAAATTAAAAAACTCTCTGAAATCAAATTTGAAAAACGCATCTCATGGACATTCTCCTCTCTTCCCTTCTATGAATGTTGATACCTCCCAGTGCGTTGAAGTCTCTCCTTGCGATAGTGACTTGCGTAACTTCTTCTTTCGGCCTAATAATAGAACTGGGCCATGGCTTCTAAATAGGAAGAAGAGTCTAAGGGAGAATCCCTTTGCCTGCCAGTTCTATAGGGTATCAATCATGCTTTAAATGGAAGTTCCTAAGGGCTATAGGGGGCTAGGCTCTATAAGAATAGATTCTATCTCTCCGGTCTTGTTGTTCTTGTTGCTAGTCAAAGTGTTATTTTGTCTTCCAATCTAGTGCCCCGGCTTTCTCAGACCTAGTTCTCACTAACTAACCCCTGTGGGTTCTTTCTCCCATCCCGACTACCTGCGCTTCCTAAGTTGTTTTGGCTCAATTGGGATCTGATTACCTATTATGAGAAGATGTGGAGGCATACCACCCATCTATGTTTCATTTAGCCCTTATTATCTGCCAAAATCTCTGCAGGTTGTGTTTATGCGGAACTTAGAGGTTAGAGATGATCAATACAAGATGATGTTAAATGACAAGCTTCAAATGGCTGATAGTGGTGATTCCATTCAATCATATAAAGAAGAGCTTCGAGACAGCCTTGTGGTAAGTTAGTTCATTTGAATAAAAAGCTAATTTCGGAATTTACTGCAGTGGGGGATACTTGAAAATAGCCATAAGCCCCATGTAAGTATAAGCGGTGTTGCATATAAATCAAGTCGACGAGTGTAAAACTATGTATCCCGTATGGTTATGATATAGCACGTCACTGGATTTTGTACATTGAAGCCAGTAAAGAGTATTGCAAAAGGAAAGGGTTGATCTGTGTAGAGATTGCATTGCATTGCATGTTGCTATTACTGCATTTGGTTTAGAACGTGTGCGCCTTGAATATTTATTGAACACTGTAATAGCACCAGTAGTGCAGTAATATTTAGCTATTTGCAAATAGCATTTCCTATCAATTTAAACAGTAAAGGGGAAGGGTGATTAAATTCATAGAAGAGAATTTTTATTTTTGTAAAGATTTTCGATCGACAGAAATCTCTTTACTCATAAGACAATATAATATATACAAAAGATGTGAAATAATCAGCTGAAGCCTTGCACATGAGAGGAAAACTCTTTTTGCACTTCTTTAAAGAAGCTTGCCTCGGGAGGTGGGTAGGCGTTAGTCTAAAAAAAAGTGGTATGAAATGCATTCTTTACAGCAACACCTCTCCACTTCTCTTTATATCACAAATTGGTAAGTTATCCTATGAACAAACATATTACATTGGGATAATATTTACTTGTATGGTAAAGAAAAAGAGAGTTTTTGGCAAAATTGCCTTCTTTACAACTTTAAACCACAAATGAATCTCAATTTTCGATGTGACCGCGTATCTATTTTCTGAGATACTGCAACACATCAATTTTTTTACAAGGCCTCATCTTCTGCTGTTATCTACCTCGAGCAGTTCCTGATCATCAAACTTCCATGGTCATCAGACCTTGACATGGTGTGGTGACACCCAGCTCGTTTGATAACTTGTTGCACAACTGCACATATGAGACAGCATTATAAGGTTAGAAATATGCCTTTGCACCTGTGTATAGCACGTGTGTGCGCACACACACTGCGGGAGAATGCCGCTGCTAATATCTTCTCTTCTTATTCTGCAACTTGATTTGAAATGAAATAGCTATTTAACCTTAAAGGGGAAGTTTTTCCACTTTCAATCTAGTAATCCTGTGGTTACAATGAACACTGACCGAATCTTGACAGAGAAAGAAACATTAAATCTTTCATTCTTTTTAGCCCATCTTCCGTGAACATCCGTTCTCTCTTTGTCTATTGAATAGACGAGCTTCATTTCTTAGGCAATAGGTCGCGGTAGCTGTAATAGGATTCAATCATTCGCCTTCGATTGGTCGAGGGATTTTTCTTCTTTTCGTGAAGGGAAATCTATTAATGGATGGCGAGAAAGCTATAAGAATGGAAAGGCTAGAGAGCTTGTCCTAAGACCCCAAGAAGAATGCTAGACTCTAGACTGTTATGTTTTTCTTATATATTTAGATGTATGTATATGGGGAGAGAGAGAGAGAGAGAGAGAGAGAGAGAAACCTGTCTATAAACTGCAGAATCACCGTATGATTTTCTTAATTCCACTACATACAAGGATGGGCTTAACTCGAACACCTGCAATAGTTAAAGACTGTAGTGAATAAGCATGTCATACGGACAGCGAGCCCTTGAGTGCACAGACACGAGGGAGCGGGAGCTTGACCACAAGACCCAAAACATAAGATTTACGTTTATTAAACAGATTATAACTGTTGGAAAGTTAAGTGCCACAAAGTACATGAAATGTATAGCAGCAGCCTGTGTGGCCGTATGAAAAGCAAAATGTGCTTACTTCTGTTGCAACTGAGAGGCTACCCGGGCTCTTTTGACCCTTGTTCTCTTGCATCATCACCTTAAGCTGAAAAGACAGACACCAGTGAGAGCCAATTCTCAGAACTTTAAACCTAAAAACATAGTTGCCGTGAGCTTTCTGCAAGAACTAACCCCTCCATATTTCTTCTGGACCCGAAAACCCATCTGAGTGACGATGTCCTCGATCCTCTCGAGCAGTTCTTTTGGGGAATAGTTGGATGTAAACCTGATCTTCCTTTCTGAAACATCCTATAAAATAACTTGAACAAAATTTACAATCAAATTTCTGGGTTGGAATACGTGAAGAACATTTCATGGGTAATGAAAACTATGCACAATGATATACAAATTTTATTATTATTCAGGTTCGTACCTCTTTCTCAAAGAAGCCAGAGAGATCTAGGCACGATGACATTCCAATCAGCTGAAAAGCATTGATAAGGGTAGGCGATTCCCGCTTTTGCTCTGCGTCAGTTGGCTACACCAAACATGGAGCCATACAAGGTTAGTTCTGGCACAAAATTAGAAAAAGAACAAGACAGAAAATTTCGATCTAGTTCTATTAATCGGAGGGAGTATGATGGCCTCACACCGGACTTTGTAAAATTGAAGCTATAAGATATCTCATTTAGAAGAAAGACGATATAAAAACTTTCCTAGTCTGCATTAACGGGGGCTTTATCCATTACTGAGGGCAGCGGGCAAAACAGGGCTTTAGCTAATAAGGAAGGAAAAGAGTCTCTTAGATTTTGTTTGTAGTGGTCATCCTATAGTGAGAAAGCTCACCCCTTCCTGTGCAAGCCTTCTTAGCTAATGAAGACAGAACGGAATAATTGATTTTCCCTATTGAGGGATAGACAGAACCAAGGTGAATCTCTCAGATTTGATCATATGAATTGTTTAGCCTAATACCAGCTGGAAACTTTCCGTAGTCGATTGTTACATGTGACAAGTGGAAGCCTTCCTAGCTAACAAGGATTAAAAATGAAGTGTATCCAACTTATAAGTAGTTCATACCGCGGCCTCATGGATTCTCAAGCCTTCATCATCTACGCGTACACATTCTTCGTCATCATCAGGATTAGCAGGAATATAATCTTTCTTGAACCAGTCGTGTGTTTTTATCTGGGCCATTGTTATCCTTGTAGCAGGGTTGGGATCAAGAATCCTCTTTATTAGGTCTCGGGCTCCGGGGGATAGCCCCTTCGGTATTTGAGCATCTCCCTTGATAATCTGAAATATTGCATTTGAAATTGTTTATCCATCATACCAACTGTAAACAGGAAAACTGACAGCTTTTTCAAAACTTTTTTTTGTACCTTCTGATATAGAACTGCAAGATTTTGATCGTCAAAGGGTAGATAGCCAGTGAGGATAACAAACAAGATGACGCCACAAGACCAAGTATCAGAGGTGGCACCATCGTAACCCCGATTAGCAAGGATCTCGGGTGCAACATAGTTGGGACTTCCACATGTTGTATGCAGTAACCCGTCATCCTAACAAAAAACAAAATGTAGTGTATAAGAAGAGGCAAAAAAGGAAGGGGGGTGGGGTGGGGTGGGGGGTGTTGAGGTGGGTGTTGGAGTTTTCTCAGTGGGTGTTGGAGTTTTCTCAGCAGTAAGTAACATACCCTAAAATGCTGGGGTAACGCGCTGAGGCCGAAGTCAGATATCTTAATATTTCCTTTTGCATCAACAAGAACGTTCTCAAGCTGCATTATATCATATGTATTCCAAAAATGAAACACTAGGAGAATAAGAGCAGTAGTACGTACATATGAAAAAGAGAAGATGAGTAGTAGAATATGGAGTAATAATAACCTTGAGATCACGGTGGTAAACACCTTTGTTGTGGCAGTAGCTAACTCCGTCAATTAACTGTTGGAAGGCCTTCCTTCCTTGAGCCTCTGAGAGTTTGCCTTTGTTGGCCTGTAATCAAACAGAGTCGGAAGCTTATAAATTACTGAAGAAGAAGAAGAAGAAGCTGAAGAAGGAGGATATGGGGGTGGGGAAGAAAGCTGGGCTTACAATTTTGTCAAACAATTCACCACCTGTAACGTATTCCAAGACCATGTAGATCTTGGTTTTGCTTGCTAGGACCTACATACATACATACATACATATATATATCATAATTATCGTTACAAAATGGGAAACAATGAAACAAAACAATTCCAAGATAGATGAAGGAAGTCCCAAGTACATGATTAGAAACTGAAATTATAAAAGTGGATTTTGAGATTTTAGCTTCTAAAAAATAGTTGCGGGTGTTTGTAAAAAATTCTTTTTCCTAAATTTTGAAATTTTAGTGATTTTTAGAAACTGAAATATGGACTAAAATCTGATTGCGAAGAAGTTGAATTTGGGACGCTTTTGGGTCAGATTTTGAATTCTAAATAGTTAAACCCGACTTTCAATCTTTTACAATAAACGTTACGAGCTTTTATTACTGTTTAATTATAGTATCACGGTTACGGTAAACAAATTTATCCGCTTCTATTAAAGTCTCAAATCCATAATATAAAGTATAATCTAAAATCTGTTACATGCAAACACCCTCTCAATATTTACATAAGAAGGGTGCTGAGTTGTTTTTGCATTACGTCAAAAAAATACAGTTTTCTAAGAAAGAAATTACCATCTGTCTCTATTTTATGTGGGGTATTCTCAGTATATATTATTTGATTTGATTGTATATATCATCCACTTGTTCGATGATGAGATTGTTGTGGTAATGAAATGAACCATTTGATTGGATAATTTGGATTAGACATTTTCGTCTTGCAAAGAAATTTTTTGGGGAGGCCGTTATATGTGTGTGTGTAGGCTAGCTAATCATAAATATGAGATAAAACATTAAGGGGGTTTCGTAGGTGAATGATAAAATTGATTTTTTCAAAATTAGTCGAAATACGTATAAACTCGCTCGAACAATCCGAATTTAAAAAAAAAGAAAAGAAAAAAGAGGTCCCCCAAAATTGTCAATCTTGTCCCCCCTCCTTCAATCATAAATACGAGACAAAACACCAAGGGGGCCCCGAAATGTAAAGACGAAGCTGCAGCCACTAGTTATGGTAGTAGTTTGGCCCCCACCATGTTCAGATCACTCTTATCTCTCTACAATAATTGGCCGTTTCGATCAGGCGATGACTCAAAACTAAGCACCTGAATATGCTATGAGGAAAAATATGAAAATATCCAGTGAATCCAAACACATCCCCCACCACTCCCACATGCACTTTACTACTATTATTTGTATTTGTGAAAACAATACAAAAAAGGAATAACAAGAAATCGAGCAAACTCGCTCAATAGTAAAAAAGTGATTCACAGATGGAAGGAACTCGATGGACATAATAAAATCGAGCCAAATCCAAAACAAGAAATAAAAATGATACGTATAATAACAATTATTGTGACTCTAGTCATTTGTGGGTTCAAAAGGATAGCTGTTTGATCTATATCATATACATTTGAAACAACAACAAAAGCCACAAAAAACAGACGGCAACCCAATACTGCCATAAAAGACTGTTTTATCTGTACGCAATCTTTTATATAGACAATGTGACAACCCGACGGAGCGGTGATAATATAAAATAGAAATCGACCATTATTCATTATGTAAAAAATCGAGTTTAATTGCCGTATTAATTGACGTTGTGGAATTATTCATTATGTAAAAAAAGACAGAGCGGTGATAATATAAAATAGAAATCGACCATTTACAATCGACAAGACCACCACTGCATTTTTTATTAGACATAGGAAAGGCCTATACTATAGGTAAGGTAAAGGATTAATCTCCGTAAGTTATTCTTCCTAAAAGGACAGAGAGTAGTGGTGTTTGATATATAATATATTCGTTCGAATTACATATCCTTGCATAATAGTCACCGTCTCCTTTGGCGAACCATACATATTCCTCATCCTAGGCCTCTCCAATTACAAAACTGTGACTTTACTCTTTTAAATTAATTTATCATCCATTCACTCTTACCTTCCTATTAACAAACAACTACCACCAAATAATTAAACAAACCATGTATCTTCCCTTCCCTTCTATTATTATATTAATATTAATATTATGTCTTCTGTGACTTAGTGTCTGGTATGTGTGTGGAGAAAAAATTTAGCTTTTCTGGTATGCATGCAGAAAGTTACCAGTTAAAAAAATTCAATCTAAGCACAAAAATTCAATATTTTTCTGATGTGTGTGGAGAAAGTTACGTGCATATGCATTCAAGTCGTTTGTGAATCGCAGAAAGTTCAAATAATATATATATATATATATATATATGTAAAGACATTTATAAGTTAAAAGTAAACGAAACGAAACGCACCTCGTGTAATCTAACAACGTTTGGATGTTTGAGAAGCTTCAATGTCCCAATCTCCCTCTTTATCTGCAATTTCCAGTGCCCGCCAAAAACACACAAAACATCCGTCATTCATAACCCCCTTTTTCTGTTGAGTAATTAAACACATTGTTACGTACGTTCTAAAATCTCCTAAATATTGTCTGGCAAAACCCCAACCCAATTTTTGGAAACAAATGCTATATATATTATTGCCACTTTTGATTCACAACTACTATCATCGCGCGATCTGACAGTTTTTAAGTATTATACAAACTCCATTGATTATTAATTATTAATTATTAATTAAGAAAGGAAGAAACCCCAATTGGGGCCACCACCCCCCCATTCCAACGTTTGTCACCTTGACAAAGGAAGAACAAGTCGTAGAGAAGTTAGATAATACAGTAGTACTGAAATGAGCATTGTAAAATTGACCAACACATGAATAATTAACTCGTACGTACGAAAGAATTGTTTATTATACGTACGATCAAAAAAGAAGAAGAAGAAGAAGAAGAAGAAGAAAAGAGCAATTAAGGTATGAAGAGGAAGAAGGACAAGGAGAAGGAGGGGAGACCTGTTCAGTGATGTTGAGATTAATGATTCTGGTCTTTTCCAAGATCTTGAGAGCAAATGACTGGCCTGAATCGAGGTTCTTAGCGTACTTCACCTTTCCGAAATTGCCTTCCCCAAGTGTCCTTCCGATCTCATACTTCCCCAATCGCATTCCCTTGATATTCCTTCCTTCCTCTATCTCCTTCTCCTTCCCAAAAAGCCCTACCATCCAATTCCCCACCTCCCTCTCCTTCTTCCCCTTCCCCTTCCCGTGCTCCTCCTCTGTATCTGTATATGTTCGTAATCTCTTGACCTCCTGATTATAAATTTGCCCAACAATGGACTTGAATTGGTTCCTCTCTCTCCTCTCTCTGTATTTGTGTCGCTCCCTCCGGAGCTTAATTAGCTTTACAAAGAGTTGGAAGGAACATATAACCGGTGGCTGACAAATAGAGAGAGAGAGAGAGAGAGAGAGAGAGAGGAGGACCCAGATACCTGGATTTATGTGTCTCGTTGAACGCATATATACGCAGGGCATATATATATACATGTACGGGAGAAATTGATCCATGTCCTGAAATTTCTACACATGTAAGATGAAATAATAAATAAAGTCATCTTTAAAAAAATCAATAAATGATAAATAAATTATGTAAATATATAATAAGTGTCTACTACTAGTCTAATTTTTATTATCTTGTAAAATGTACAAATATTCTTTTGACCAGTCAATGTTTAGTACAAATGTCGATATACGAGCACAACTTATAGTTCGCCTAAAGATTTTGGTGCGGGAAACTAAGAATACGTAGGCATGTTCATAGTAGGAGTCAATATAATTCTTGATCATTTTGACTCTATTATTTTATCAAATGTAAGGTGATTACTACAAGTATG
>JABCMJ010017191.1:0-10683 GCA_014822125.1 Arbutus unedo
ACTGGTTTTAGGGCCTGCTGGGTGGTTCCAGAGGGCCTGGAACTTCGAAGTCGCCATGAAATCACACAAACTCTCTCTCTCTCCCTCTCTCTGCTATTAATCTCTGGTTGTAATTTTATTCATTTTTGGTTGCTGGAAAGGAGTTAGGTGATATTCCAATCCAACGGCGAATCTTCGTCCTGTGTAGTCAAATAACCAATCGTCAAATGCCACGTCAGATATCTTTCAAATTGACCCACTTGCCCAATGTTACGATGTTTGTAAAGGTCGAAGTTCCAGACGACGTCGTAAGAATCGTCCATGTATTCGTTTGTGGCATTTTGAGAAATTACGTTTGGGCCTGAAGCCCAGTGAATTATGGGCCTCCCTTAGTTGTTCTGAGGCCGGATTTGGACTTTTATATTTTTGTTTATAAAAAGTAAACTATTGAGCATTGTACCAAAAGAGAGAGAGAGAGAGAGAGAGAGAGAGAGAGGGTAAAAATCACTACTCTATATTTAATTTCCAATGTGGTAAAAGTTATGCAAATTTGTACCAGATGATCAAGATAAAAAATCAATCAAATCCTTAAATTTATTTAAGACTCGCGAAGCCCCGCATGTACGTTTTTTAGGAGAATCTGATCGAAAGATTGGTCGGCGCCACTCGACTAAAAAGACTAAGAAATTAATAAAGCAAAAAACTCATTTTCAAGATTTATTTTATTCTGAGAACGATCACGAAGTCACTGAATGAAGTGTTCCGTTTTTTTAAAAGTCATAATTTTCATGTGGTCTCCACTTTTTGGGACAATTTCCTTTGAAGAATTTAGCACGTCTTTTAAAAATAATTTCGTACGGAGAATTTACTGTAATGATTTTATAAACTAATAAAAAAGAACACAAATGATATAAAACTCTATAAATGCAATATTTTTATTTAGCAAGATTATACTTTTCAAAATATATAATTTCGTATCACATAGTTTGGTCTAAATTTTCATAACTGCTTCTTTGGTTGTTTTTGCAATATTTGTTAGATTGGCGTCAAGTACTTATCAGATGAATCATTCGACTGGACGAAAAAAATTTAAAAAATATTAAATTATGACCAAAAGTAAAAATAAAATTCAATAAAAAATAACAAGTTCAAATTATGATCAAAGTTCATTGTCTTTTTTTTATTTATCTTATCTGAAAATTTTTCAATTCAGTCCATATTCTTATCCGTTTTTAGTTCCTTGTAACTATTTTTAAAAATGTTACTAAAAAAAGTTCAGTAAACAATGTCATTTTCTGTTCTCTATTTAATAGCAGTGTCGTTGCGATTATTTAGGCACTTCGAATATTTCTTTGTTAAAATTAATTTTCAAAATTTCACGATCATCACAATCGATTCCCTCTACATATCGTTTGATACTCTTAATGTCAATGCACTGCAACCAATAACATTACGTATTCGGATACTCTTAATGATTGGTGAAGTTATGGGTGCTAGGGTTGTAACCGAATCAGTTTGGTGAGATTTATGGGACCTAACTAATTTTGCGATTTGGAAAATTTATAAATCAAAATTGGACCGATTACAACGGCTCGGTTTCAACCGGTTTGGGATGGTTCGATCCAGTTTGAGCTATTTGAATTTTTAGACCACATTTCGGGTCAAGTCCAAAAAAAGGGAGAAATTATCAAAATTTATAAAATTTATAAAATAAACTCAATTAAAACATAATTTTGAACCATTATAAAATTCATCAACAATTCGGGTCAATCCCACCAACTTAAATCAAATCAATCAATTTAAATTTAACCACAATCTTGTGTGAAGCCCAAAAAAAAAACGTATGTATAATATACAATTGGTCCGATCCGATTTTGTCGGAATTGATTTTTAACACTCAAAAATCAAAAACCGAATAGTCTCTAATTTTTCAAATACTTCAAATTAAAATCAGACCGAACCAAATATTGAGTTTAAACCAAGGTTATTAATATCGTACCGGTACCAGCCCGGGCAGTATGTACCATTTTTGTTGAAAAAATATAGAGCGACAGATTCTAGGTGACGATCGAAAAAACCCATAAAATATACATTTAGTTTTTATTAATAACATAATCAATATGTACAAAATTGAAACTATAATACAAGAATTGAAATACAAAATATTATATACAGTGTTACCAAATCGAGTCCTGTGTTTAACACAGTTTCCTTAAGACTAAATCGTCGTCTTACCGTGGGTGTTGAAGGATAGTTTCGGCGTCTTCTCTCAAGGTAAAACGGCTCTACAAACTAGGTCACATCTAACCTCGTTCGTCTGTCGAACTTCCCCGTACCTGACTCTCTCTCAGTTGAATATGACCTCGGGATAGACAGAATTTCGTTTTCTTCTCTACCTCAATACCAAAAAACAAGTTTGGTATATAAAGGCCTTTGGGATCTACTAACAATGAATAGAAACGAAATGGTCATTGGATAGTACATGAATGACCTTTGGATGATACATGAATGACTAAAAACGAAATGGTCATTGGATATATAGTACATGAATGACTTTTGGATGATACATGAATGACCTTTCGATAATACACGAATGACTTTTGAATGGTACATGAATGAATGAGTTCCTTGGATGGTACATGCATAAAACATTATGGTGACTCTTGGGGTGTGAAACGACCGAGACTTTTCGGTTGCTCCGAGACCCTCTGTTGTCCCATTTATTCAAACCCTTCGAATTTCCAACAATTTTTGCATAAAACGATATCAGATACCTCTAATACCATACCGGCCATATTGCCTGATACTATTTTTTTTTTTAAAGTTGTGAAAAGTAAGTTTTTTTTTTGGCCCTCTCTCTATGGTTTATACATATATATTAATAGTTACAGTGAATCCGATACCATATTCGGTATATGACCAATACCGATACGTATTGTACTAATAAAAAAATCGATACTCAAACTAATCCGATATTCAGAGCCTTGGTTTTAAACGGTCCAGTTTGCTCATTTTTTATTTTACCCCTAATAGGTGCGGAGAGAGATGGAAAATGAGGTGTGAGGGAGGCGTAACCTCTTGTGTGGGACCACAACTTCCAGTAAAGTTTTGTTGTATCTTTATGGATCTACTTGAACGATCGGACTTTTTCACTTTGTAAAATTTGTCAAGATTACCAACCCTGTTGAATATCCTTGCTTATCGGATATCCATTATTGTTGTGTTTTCTGATTATATTCATGTTAAAAGATTCAATTTTTCAGAGAAATTTATTTAAAAAAATATATTAATTTTTACGTGATTGATGTTCAGTTCTATAAAATAAATAATTTAAATTACTGAACTGTGCTCGGGAAGAACTCACAAAATGCCCAGCTGAATCTTTTCTAATTATCTAGTACATATACCGTACGACACGATACACACACAACACTGACACTTCAGTACATAGAATTTTTTAAATATTGACAGAATGGCTGTTACAACACGTTGATGATACGTTTTTCAAAAATATTTAAAAATATTGTTAATTTTTCAATTTTTAACTGACAATCCCGTAACATTTCTATATAACTTGTGTTGTAATAATTTAATATTTTAGTTTTAATAATTTTGTTCCTTATTAAGTTAGAGAATTAATGAGTGATTATTGTAACTACTCCACTTTTTTAAATATTTAATAAATAATTTAGAAAATTTACTGAATTCTTTTTATATTTCATGATTAGTTTGATAATAATTAGTTTAGTTATTAAATCGAACGTTGTAAATTTCAAGAGCACAAGTATGATGGTGTGGTGAGTAATATCAGATCATTTTCTTATTTTTCTTTTTTACCCAATTATTCAATTTTTGTTCTTATCTATGAACATTAAAAATTCAAAAGTCAAGATCAACCTTTCCTAGCCTTATTAATTACAGTCTTATCTTTTAAAGACCTTTAAAATTCGACATTCATCTCACCTGAGAGCACTTAAGTATTTTCTCCCCTTTATACCTAGACATGATTCTTTCTTTCTTAGCCTCTTTTTTTAACCAAGTTCGTTCGAGTGTTTTGGCTTTTACACTGTAACCCTTGGTCCTCCCAACCCTATAAACATGATATCATCTTTCTCATCTTTTCACACCCAATTAATGTGTTTTCTTGATTCGCTCACTTTCCATAATATTGTTCCTAGTCATTATACTTAACTATAAAAAATTTTAAGTTATTTCTATCACAAAACTCTAACTATTTGATTTTTTAATAGTGTATCTAACGGTGTTCGATGAAAGTGTAATTTTAGAATGTCATTTTTAGCACCAGTATGCTCATATTTAACAGGCATGGTCTTTATTTGAGATAAACCAGAAGTATACTATACGCTTTCAATCTCTAGAGAATTTTATTTATATCAAATATTTCTGCTCTTTTAATCATCTTGAAAATTATTGTTAAATTATGTTTATCAAATCGTGATACAGTATATTGTATGATTGATTATCATAGATATGATTGATACATATGCAAGTCCACCGGGTCACAGTAAATTAAGGCTATGTTCGTTTACTTGTGTCTGAAACTATTTTGGGAAAAAAAATTCTGACATGTTGTTTAGTGTAAGTGTTTCAAAAAAAAATTAGGAGTTAAATTTTTTCGGTATTTTCGAGATGTCTCTCTCTCTCTTTTTTATAGAGAAATGAATGTTATTTGGGAAAAAAATAAAAATATTTGGGAAAAAAATTTCTAAACAAGCAAACGAACACAGCCTAATTATTATGATTGATTACCCGTTGTAAAATCAAGTGTATTATTATGTGGGCCCGAGTGGCGCATACGTATTAAATTATTTTTTACCTGAATGGTGCTTGACATGTTACCAAAATGGGCCAGATACGAGATCTGTTTTTTATTGGTTATGGACATTATTAAAAATTATTTCGCTTTGACTTGTGATCTTGATTTATTAATCATATTTTATTCAAGCCCTTGATTTTTCCTGTCGTGTAAGATGTTCTCCGCGGTTTAATATTTTTTTCAAGTATTTGAACAGATTTAGTAGCAGGCAGATTGAAGTATTTAAAGTGTTTATTGTCTTTAAAGAGAAATCATTGTTGTACAATTATATCTTTTTTTATTTTATGGCCACTATTTATGTATTTTTAATATTCATTTGTGTATATTTAGAAACCGAGTTTTTTTTAACATTGCTAAAAAGCTAATTGTTACAGTTATAACCTATTAATGTTTGTCATTAAAATAAACCATTAAAATAAATTCCTTTCAATAACCTTCATTAGATAATAAACTCCTTCACTAGATACTTATGTTGCTATAAGAAACAAGATTGCGGTTTGCGCTGGTACTAACCTTTGTAAAAAATTATTTTGAGCCAAGGTCATAGTTGTCTATCCCATACGTACTGTGGTGTTGGACTATCGGTGTACCATCCTACTCATTGTACCGGCGTGTTCGGGCCAATTAGACATAAATCGAGACTAAATTCATTCATTTTTATGTTTGGTGGTTTATTTTTAAGTTGCGAGACTTTATTATAAATGTCAAATCATGTAATTATTTGTTAAAAAAATTATTTGAAAAATATATATTAATTTTAGCGATAAATTTAAAATAATACACTAGTACGTATTGTACCAATAACGAAATTAGTACGTTCGCTGGTACGAAATTGATAACTTTGACCAAAATATCACCTTCCTCCCAATGATGGTTTCCGTGGGAAAAATCAAAATACTATTTTGTGTAAAATCAAAGTTGTCATTTTCTTTATTTTTCAACTACCTTGACTATAAAGTTCATTTCTTCCAAAAATTGTTGGGAAACTAAAATTGAATTATAAGTCTATTTTGCCGCACATAAGAATATTCCGGAATTGCTATTAGCAAAAAGGGGCGGAGAAAACTCCCCAGAGTAAGGTGGGCCCCCCCTTCCTGTTGTCTTTGAAAACAGAAACCCTCACGGCTCCACACTTCTTCTGCTCCACCCCTTCCTCTTCTTCGAGCTCATGATTAATACTTTACCATAATTCAATAATTATTTATCAAAAATATTCAATGTGAATATTTTTAGATAATTTAAAAAATCTTAAACTTTGTTTCAAAATCAACAAATATTTTACCATAGTTTAACAACTCTTTATTAAAATATTTCGAGCTCATAATTAATTAAAAAATTATTTTTTAAGTCAAGGATAAATTTTTAATATTTTTTTGAGAATAAAATTCGAAAAGTACGGTCAAAATAAATTTGAATGAGCAGTGTCGATCACTTTTTTTCCTTTAAAATTGGGTGCATTAAGATAAATATAAATATTTTTGAATAATTTAAAAAATGAATTAATAATTTTGAGTATTTGACACAAAACTAATAAAATTAAAAAGAAAATAAAGATAAAATACATTAAAAAAAAAATCACTTCACCTTAAAGAGAAAAGAAGAAGAATAAGGGGTGGGGCAGAAGAAATGTGGGTCCGTGGGGTTTTTGTTTTCAAAGGGACGGAGGACCCCACCTTAATCACGTGATCGGGAGGTTTTCTTCGCCCTTCTTTGCTAATAAAATTTTTGAGAAAATTCACTGTCGTTATATTTTGAAAAAATAGCACTTTTAATTTAATTTCGTACAGAATGAGGTGTATTTTTATTAAAGAGAACACCATTCGCGTGCATCAACCACCCACAACTATTCTAATATTTTCTCTCTAATTATTAACTTGTTAATTTTGATTGACTATTATTCTTGTGCATAATTTTAAAATCTAGCAGAATTTTTTTTGCATCAAATGTATTTCCAGCAACTTTATATTTCATTGTTCATTTAGGTTTAATTCCATTGAAATCCATTCAATTGCAGTCCAGAGAAGCTTGGTGAACAGCATTGCATCTTCACAGTGGAGGATTTAAGCTAATTTTGCAAGAGCAAATAGGTCACTCGAGCGAGTTTTATAATTATTATTTTAGTTTTTTTCGCTAAGGTGGTGTAGCGCGAATACAAACATTGACAGAATACATTGGAGGTTGATCTAGGAGCATTCGGACAAAGAAATCAACGATCTAAACAATCGAATTTACAAAAAGACAGCTAATTTAGTAGTTTTCACGTGGATTTAACGAAAAGAATTTTAACTAAAATGGAGTGGTTCAAAAATTAGTTGTAATAAACTCATCGTCTCTTCGACTTGATTATTGTATTTATTTTCTTTCTGTGTTCAAGACCTTTCACATATATTTATGTATTTTGTTTGCTTGTTTAATTTTTTATTTACTGCGTTGACGTACAATCACATTTTTTTATCATTACACAATCACATAGATTATATTATTAAGTTTAATTAATTAGTAAAAATTAACTATTTAACTAAGAATCGTGATTGAGATTAATAAATGTAGTAGGACATCTAAAAATTAACTATTTTTTATTTACATGTCTCTCAAAATTAATAAATTATCATTTTCACTCACACCCTTTTTAAACCAATAATTAATAGATTGTTCTCAAATTGTCGAAATACACCAACAAGTACTCGACATCGATGCGTAATTTTCGGAGAATTGCCAATACTTCACAATCAATTTATTTAACATGTGGTAATTATTGAATTAAATTTTCATTTAAAGACCATTACGTAAGGCCACTTGGACTAAATTAATCATGAAAAAATAAGACTCAAAAAATATAAATATGCTTTCAGTAAAACGCATTGATGCATGTATTACAACTTCAGCATATTTTTGTTAATTTTTTTCTAAGTCAAAACTAAATTCTATATTTAATGCGGTTAACACTTACTTTAAATTATTTACTCCAAACAGACTTTACTAAATTAAGTAAAACATGATTTAATAATATAATAATTTAACATTTCAGTAATAAATTGTGGTAAAATAGAATAAATTACCAATAAGAACTTCTCTCTTAAAATTATGTGTACCGCGTCGTATTTGGAAAATTACCAGGAATGGGTTTTCAGCAGTGCATGCTGCCAATAAAGCAACGTCGTTTTAATGTGTATGGACACTATAATTTTGTTCATCCCTGATCAGAATTACCAAGGCTACACGCGAAATGTAATTTTGTTCGCCCTCCTCTAAACGAGAGTAAAATAATATAGGTCAATAATGGTAAGTAAACAAAATCAAATTCCTCCCCACTCCCATAGCACGTCAACAATTTCAATGACGCTCTCTCTCATTCTCTCTCTCTCTCTCTCTCGGCATAAAACCTACGCAACCCTTCAAACTCCGAAGCCCTCTCTCTCTCTCTCTCTCTCTCTCTCATCCAACCATGAAGAAACTCTATCGTCAAAAAGGCAAAGTCCATCCATCCACGCCGCTCATCTCCGACCACCTGGCTTTCTTACCAGCCGCCATCTTTACTCTAGCTGCAGCTCTAGACCCGGAAGACAGAGAAGTCCTGGCCTACCTCATTTCCTCCTCCTCCGGCAACTTTTCAGACCACCAGAAACATACCCAGAAGAAAATCAAAATCACCAGTACTGCTAATTGTGGTGGGGATCACGATCACCCTTCCTCCTTTAACTGCAACTGTTTCAGGTGTTACACGAGTTACTGGGTCAGGTGGGACTCATCGCCGAATCGCCAAACGATTCACGAAATCATCGATGCTTTCGAAGACGATCAGTTGGCGGCTGCTCATCAGAGCAAGAAAGACAAGATCAGTAAGAAAGAGAGAAGGAAGAGATGTTCAAAGGGGTTGGGTGAGTTGAAACGGCCCGAGTCTGTGGTGGGTTCAAAGAAAGACGAGTTTGGCGAGTCCCAATCAGCAGAAGAGATTAATAATGGTGGTGGTGGTGAGAGAGAGGAAGAGGGTGAGAAAGGGTCTGTGGGGAAGTTTGTGAGTTTTGTTGGGGAGAAGTTTTGGAGTGTTTGGAGTTAGATGAGTTTTTGGTAACCTGTATTTGGATCATAAATTTGAATAAAAATATTTCTAAGAAGAAAATGGTACAAATTTTTGGTACATAAATGTATGATCTAAGTACAGTCCGAGATAATATAAGGAGGAGGACAAGGGTTCAGCTTTTTTTTTTGGGAACAATGATTGTTTGTTTGATTCTTCTGCTCATTTTATTCCATTTGTCGAGCTTATTGCATCTGACTAAAAAGTATGAAAATCAAATATAAAAAGTTATACTCCAGACATTTCTATCTTAAATATTATTTTCAAAATTTCATTTCTAACAAAATTCAGTAACAAAATGCTCAAACTAGATACACAAGTCATGCGATCAGTATGTTTTTCGTTACATGTATTACTAATTTAACGAGCTAAATAAAATAAGTTATTCGCATCAAAATAATCTTCAGAAATAGGCCTTACATCAGTCCGAGACTCAAGAGGAACGATCCCAAACCCTATTTCTCTATGGAACTAGTTTTTCTGTGCATTTTTCTTCTTAAAATAATGGTTTTTCAAACTCTTTTTTGGGTTGTAATTAATTACCAACTAGCAGTAGCGTAAAAATGGATAGATGAGGGCGGAATAAAAATTCAATGTTCGAGGGTCAAAATGTATTTTTTTTATAATTTTCAAAAATTATACTTAGATTTTTTTTTTTTTAAATTTTGAGGGGTCCTAGCCTCACGGTCTCTATGTAGTCCCTAGATCTCCTGGGTAGATTTTAATGGTCTGAAGAGTTTGTTTGGTTCTGAATCTTCTGATGGTAACAGCCAACCTAAAGAGCGTAGTTTTAATGTTCTCCTATGCTGTATCTGGGTTTGTATTCATTATCTGTATTGACTTTTATTTTCGTAATTTTTTTTCTTCAGATTATTTCAGTTTCTGAAATTTAGAAATTGTAGTTTAATGGGTTTCATTGTTGTTCTTATGAACGAATTACAATCTGGTTTGGTCCGGACTGACTTAACTTGTTTTTTTAATTAGTGATTTTTTTCGTTAATAGTGAATTATTTATAATTTTTAGTTAAAATATTTCACAGCAAACTGAAAATGCGAAAAAAAATAAAAAAAAATGACCCAAATGGTCTTAGTTCCAGTTTTATTATTTTTATTTATTAGCATAAATTTATAATTCAATTAGTCTCAACAAGAGAAAAATAAACAAAATAAAAATGTAATTTCAAGAAAATAAAGAAAAAAAATTAAGGTCTACCTTTTTTTTAAGTGTATCTTTAGTTTTTGATGAAAAAGCTTGAAGTGTGCCATAAAAGCAACACCATATCTTTATTTTCTATGGTTTCAAAAAATTAAAAAAAATGAGATACTACGAAGGCGTTCGACTTCATATTATTACAATTTTAAATTTAGAATCATTGATTAAATCACTCTCATTTTTAATGCGAATTTAGTGGCTTGAGTGACGAAGGAAAATTTAGGAAATCAAAATTGGTATAATTTAATTTCATACCAAATATGGCTTTGCCATTCTTTTTGGGGCAAAAAATAAAAACTAATAAATTTAAATTTTGACTAAAAAATTAATCAAATTATAATTTTAACAGCATAAATGGTTGGTGGATACCGTAGCTTTAATAAGTTCAGTGAAAGTCGGCCTTGATTAAAGCAAAGGTGGCCCAAAGAAAAAGACCCCACAATGACTCGAGTCCAAAGCTCCTTTCGGTGTTCCCCAAAGGTTCCTTTCCCCATAAATTTTCATTCAACTTTTATTGGACTATACTGCCCCTATTACATAACTAGTAATCCTTTTTGTTATTTTACTTGCAAAATC
>JABCMJ010017194.1:0-36357 GCA_014822125.1 Arbutus unedo
TCGGAAAAGAGCAGCAGATCTGAACGCCTATGATGGCAGTGGAGGCGCGACGCCGCCGGAAAGATCAGTGCATAACCGGCGGCGGCAGACGGCTGGATTTAGGGTTTTATTATTTTTTTCTCTTTACCACGGCTCTGATACCATGTAAGAGGAAAACCCACACTCTTTAGAGAGGGGCGGGACATTTATTTATAATAAAATGAATGAAGTTAGGGTTAGGGTTAGGGTTAACCTAATGGGCTCTAGTCACCGAGGCCCATTAGGGTTAACCTATACATGTAACCTAATTAAATAACATCAAGAAGGTTCGAATAAACTGAGACCGCTTCAAATAGTTGTTGCCATATTAAGACGTAAACTAGGTTGAATATTCTGCGATTCCCCAGAGCAGTAATGTTGTTTTCAGCCATTGAAGGGACTAGAGGATTATTGGATTTTGAATTTTCAGACAGTTGAAATCGAAGAGAGAAAAAAAATTATGGGCTTGCAAAGGAATAAAAAATTTGATAGGAACTAAATTGGTGCACGGAAAAAAAGGCAATGCAGGCCGAGGAAAAAGCAGAGAAGAAATATTGAGTTATGAACGGAAGGCAATTAAGGCTACCAGCAAGAGTTTCAGGCAATGAAGGCCAGGAAACTACAAAAAAACCAAAGATTTCTGCAGAAAAATACTCTGGTTCGAAATCACGAAAACAGAGCAGAACAAAGTTCTACAAAAACTAATAATTATCACCAATGAAAGCTGAAAAACTGAAAAAACGAGCCTAATTCTGACTCTGATACCATGGCAAAATATAGGAAATCTCTTCTCTTCCAAACAAAGAATGTACAAGAATATATAGGGAAAAACTAGGCTATAAAAGGTAACTCTCCTAAGACCTAATCCTCATAAATCAGTGATATCAACTACTAGGAAATATACACAACTGTCATTACTTATTCTAACACATCAAATTCTTCACCAATTAAAATTTTAGATGTTGAACCATTCGTGAATTGGAAGAAAGCATTAAAAATGATATTGAGCGCAACAACTTTAGTAATTCAGGTGATTTTCCCTAGCATAATAGAAGTAAAGAAAGCAGTTGAGTTCATTTTGCAGTATCTGAAGAAAAGGAGAGGCTTCTAAATCATAATTATAGATCACTAGCATAGTACTAGAAGCTTGCTCAACATCTACAAATAGAAGATTAGATTTTTCCACATACGGGAATCATTATATTAGATGGCTAGGGTTGCAACTACAAACACGTCGATTTAGCTATTAGTCGTTCCCTAAACTTCAAGTGATGCAGATTGAGCGTGGAATGTTAGTACATGTAGATGGATTACGCAAAAAATGGGGCTTTAAAAAGTAAAACAAATAATTCCATCCATGTGGATTGTCATGTTGTCATCTAGATTTGGTATGGTCCTTCTCGACGAGATAGGCTTTAGTATTCAATTGCTCACATTGCGTCTAACCCATTGAGGTGGATTGTCATCTTGTTCGAGAAAATGTGGACAGTGATGTGATTGCTCCTCCTTTTGTGTCTACAGGCGCTCAACTAGCCGATATCTTTACTAAGTCCTTGTTCCAGCCATAGTTGGAGCTATTGTGTAACCAGCTGGGCTTGTGTGATATCTATGTCCAACCTTAAGAAGAGTGTTAATTATTATTTTGTGTATTTGTTATTTAGGGTGTGAGGGTCCTTTTAGTCTTTTTACATTATTGTATTCATTATATATAAACCACATATGTATTAGGAAAAACCAATAAATCCCAAAATACTTTTTCCTAGTTTCTGATTACAATGAGCTTCAATAGGTGGCGATACTTGTCTAGATTGTCCTTAAATCGCATAAAAATAACAGTTCATAACCAACGCTTCCACTTAACTTTTCATCAACTCAACCTCAACGCAAGAAGGGACTAGAGAAAGCAAGCTGAAGAATTTAGAAAACCTGCTCAATAGTACAAAAGCATATTCCTCAAGTCCAATTTCAGAAAGACGCCACTGCACAAAAAATTGGTCACATCGATCAATCTTGCAGAACTTTACGGCAATCCCCATCTCATTTGGAAAGAAATTTAAAGTAATTCTGCATATGGAAATTACCTTTTGACGCATTGCTATTGCAGCATCAGAAGCATCATTTCGAAGACCACTTTCAAGACCCTTCGCAATTGGTTCTCGCAGAGCATTGAGAGATTCTATAGTTTTGACCAACAGATTCATGGTATTATTCTCCAAAGCATTTCTTGTTCCCTCTGAATTATCCAAATTCTGGAAACAAATGAAACAGCTTCCCGTGACCAATTGATACAGAAATAGAATTGACGAAATGGGACATGCTGCTGGGGGATGAGAGAGAGCTAAGACTATGAGAGACCTTATGTTCATGCATTAACAACTACCTGGAAACTGTCAAGAACTAGATGATTCATAAATGTATGCCTCGGTTGACAAAACAGATTTCCAGGTTTCACATGTTTGAAACCAACAGAAAGGCATCAAGTCTTATCATTCAGCAGAAGATTGTATTCAAGTATGTTTCCCTCCACAAATACGGATCTATCATGGTATGTCTACATTTGAAAACCTACTATAAAAACCCCCCGATACAATCCCTGAATGGAGTAAAGAAACAGAGAGCAATCTATAGCATGTGAGCTAGAGTAGTGCTACAGTAGATGTCAATAGGATGCCTTAGACAACAAAAAGCAAAATACGAGTAGTACTGCCATAGAGGACATAGTTCAAGGCTGAGTAGCGGGAAGCTCCAACATTAGGATTTCGTATATGATTGTTCATACCCCGTGTTCTTGATAAAATTACATAAGAATACACAGATATGTAGGATGACTTAACTGAGAACGACCCTACCAATTTCAGTTCCAAGAAAAGATTTTCGTCAGGCATATAATTGTGCCACTACCATCAGCTTTTGGAAACTTGAGTATTGTTCTGATGATGTTGGTACCAGAGGTACATCTGCCCCTTCAACTGGTTCTAGAGGAGAGTATATTTCAACTTTAGCTTGTTAAGGATCATTAATCTATAAAGCATGTCAAACTTGCTAAGCTCTTTGCTATGACTAAATTTTGAAGCTGCACTTGCGTAGGGTAGATCCAGGAAGAGGTTTTGAGAATGATAAAGTCGGTCCACTCCCTAAGGTTGAACTCTTTTGGCCAAATTTTCACACAAAAAAACAGTTAAAAGTTTGTGGGAGGTGAATCAGGAGCCCTGTAGAGGAAGTCTGACACCTGAAAAACATGTTTGCCGATGAACACGAGTTAACCGACCAAATGCCAAAGAAGTCGGCATCATCCATCCAACAACAAGGTGACAGAGATGTTCACGAATATCCACCTACAGTCCAAGAGCACCTTATCCGAGGATAGAATCCCCTCATCACAGACAAATGATTTGCCAACCACATTGCATGTTCTGACCACCTGGTATGGAGGCAACGTACCTGAAGCATGGGCATTATTCGTCATAACAACTACCCAAGATGGAGATTAGGTGGTAAGAAATGCACCCAGTATTTCCAAATTAGCTCTCAATCAAGGCCAATAAATAATGGCCTCAATTCAACAGCAAAAGGGATTGATCAATGAGAGAATCACACTACACATAAAGTTGTATGCAGTTACTTATTTTCTGCTTTCAATTCATCTTTGTTCAGCAAAACACTGTTCTCCAAGGCAGACCCTCTATTGGTAACTTAGCAATTAGAGGACATTCCGGTCACGGGATGTTGTTTTTGTAGGAGAGGGTTCACCGATGAGATTCTTCCTACAAGTGAGTAGGTAATTCTAAGCAATAATTATTCTCTTCATTAGACTCGTGGGGAAGTCCAGAATCCAGTCACCACAATCGGCGACCAAAGTGGGAGAGCAATAAGCTAGAGTTGTCATGTAGTTATCAAATCTCACGATCACCACGGTCGAACAATGGGAACTACCCCAGGTAGGCCAGGGCAAACAAGTGGGGCTCCTAATATGGAAACCAATGGAGTCCATGAGCCGATCACAGTCGGAGCGAATGAGTAGGCAACAAGTCTGCTTTGTTGAGGTTTAATTGGGCCGCGTGGATGAACAAAAAAGGGAAATGCGCCACCTTAGAAGATAGGTGGATGAAATAAAAATAGAGTCTAGGCGTGACTGACTAGAAGGAAATCAAGAACAAAGGTGTAACCGCAATCGAAATGAGAGGGAGGTCTATCAAAAAGACATCGCTCTTGATGGGTCTCACGCTCACCAAGGGCCTGAAAAGGAACGGCTGAGCTGAGGCCAGCTGTCACAAAAAGAAGTTCCCCACAAGTATGTGGAAGACAACAATGCTTCAACAGAAAGAGCCCCCATATGACTGAAACAAAAGCAAGATAGAGTGCAGGTTGACCTTAGGCGCAAACTTATGCTTTAGAGGCTGAGAAGCGGATCCAAGGACAAAGAGCTCCAAACCCCTTTCTCTCAGCATATAGTTAGAACAGCGATCTTACATAAGTCCAAAATGCCGGCCTTCATCCTCTACAATGGGATGAGTGACCGTCACAACCATGTCCAACACTATTGGCAAGCCATGATTCTGTACGACCATGATGAGGGACTCATGAGCCAAATATTCCTCTCACGCCTAGGACAGTTGACACTACGCAGGTCTCCAAGTTACAACCAGGCTCTGTCGACACCTTTAACAGATGAGGGTCAACTCCACGGCCAACTTCTTCTCATGCAAAAAAACACCAAAAAACTATGCAAGGGTTGGCAATCATAAAAATAGGAAAGAACAAATCACTTAGGGCATACACACAGTGTTATTTGAACTATTACAATGAAGTGAAAGATCCGATGGAAGTGTTTGCTATTAGCACCTTCAAAATATGACTCTCGATGGATTTCAAGCTGAGGAAAAAGTTGACAAGAAACAAGCCCAAGCACCTCAACGCCTTGATGAAATTCGTAGATGAGTTCACCAATGTGGAAGAAAGTTATTGTTATATTTGAAATAAGTAATGATTTTATGCATAATTTAATTGGTAACTAGTTAGCCTTATTTTTCGTATTTGGATTGTGTTATCTTCCGTCTCAAATAAGTTGTTAAGCATGTTACGTACTTTCAAAATTTACCCGTATCCTTAAAAATATATTTAGTTATCATGAATTGGAAAGCATATCCAGTGTTTTATTGTTCAAATGGCATACGGTAAACGTTCGGTGAACCGTTTAATTCTCTAAAATGTTATTTTTGTCAAAACTTTCTAGATATTATTTGGAAACATATTTTGAAAGTCCAGTGAAATTAATCATGTGTGCGGATGACTCTAGCCATTAGAAAAGATGCCCGAGCGAGGCTGTGGTGATCCTAATGCTCGACGGTTGAAGAAAAAATTCATGATGCGTCTTGGTGACCTACAACAGACTGTCTTAGGGAAAAGTTTCACGGACACCCTACTCGTTGTGACTCTAAGTACGGTGTCGGATCCAAATTTGTTATTTATATCACTGGCGGTATTGTATTTCCCGATTTTTGTTGGGTTGGATATCATTTTGTGATTACCATTGTGATTCATTATTGATCAAATGGAACATTGTTTCATTCTATTTATTTGTTGTCCACTTGTATGCCATAATTATGTTAATAGCATTAGTTATTTTAATCCTTGTTTTAGAAACCTGTTCTAGTATTCATATTTTCCCATCCACTGAGCTGAAAGCTGACAGATTTATTCCACAAGATTTTTCAGCCGAGACAGGAAGATAAGCAAAGACACTAGCGGCATCGTGGGATTTATTTTATTAATCTCCATAGGACATTGCATTTAATGTTAGAATTTTATTTATTTGCTTCCGCATTTCCTTGTTAAAATTTTTGGCATAAATTGAATTCTATTATTTTTATTCATTTGGTGGTTCATCAAATGGTTATGCCTCACGGTTAGTTTAATATGCCTAGCTTGAACTATTGATGAATACAAACATGGTCGTTTGGTATTCGTCTCAATTTATGTATTTATTTATTTTTATCGTTTTGAGCCTGCTTGTACGACGAATTGAGGCTTCGTGGTTCACGCCGGTCACAAGGGTGTGACATGAACAATGAGAGAATCACACAGCATATAAATTTGTAACGGTTAATTATTTTCTACTTTCCATTCATCTTTTCTCAAGAATACCGTTCTCCGAGAACACACCGTCTGTTGCTAACTTAGCCATCGAAAGATATTCTAGTCAACCACCACAGATAAGAGTGTCCCTGATTGGTTTTTCATTTTTCTAGGGGAGGGTTCTCTACTGAGTCCCTTTCGACAACTAAGGAGGTAATTTATAAGGCTCTTGTAGTTCTCTCTATCAAACTCGTGGGGGAGTCCAGGATCCATTTCCTACAAAATTATATAGAAGTCAAATATATAATCCAAACTTCTATGAATGGCATTGAGCTTTCTCACTAGAATTAATTTCTTTTAAGCAAAAGATATTGATGAGGCTCACTATCTTAAAGTCCTTTCAAATCAACTGGAATTTAACAATTTTACAAATTTGATGATTTAGTCACTTGTCTTCGGACTAGTAGTATTGTGCATTTTAGGAGTCTTTTGCATGGAATGAATGAGTAAATTTGCCTTGGACCTTTATCAATTACGACATACAAAATCAATGTTCCAATCAAAAGCATAAGCTAATTGGGAAATTATAGACCAACTTTTATCGACGATATGGACTAGCAGTTTTTTAATGCTCTCCTTTAAGGCGTTAATGGCAATACTCTGTGATTTTTTCTAGCAACACCATAAGAGTCCTAGCAAAACTAATGGAGTATTGCAATCCTTCCCTCCCTTCTGCAAGGACTTGTGGACAGACTGTGATCTTATAATACAGCCAAAATTGTACCGAGAACATTGCACGTATAATCTGCAAAGATCAAGTTAGTATAAATCTACTTATTAAGTTGAGCACAAAAAAATAGCATGCTAGCGGTAAACTATCAAAGAATAACCTTGAAACTTGCATGGATTTAAATGTCTATAAGCAAATAAATGCACAGACTAAACATTCTACATCTAAACTCACAAAATCATCACATGCGAATGATAAAACAAGTGTAATGACAAGTAAAAATATACCTTCTTGCATTCTAAAAACAATGAAAGGGCTGACAAACTCTGTTCATCCAAAGATTCTTTTATTGATTCAAGTTGTTCTGCAAGGCTGTAACAGGAAGCAACCATTCCTAAATGTCAAATAAACCCAATTCGTTGAGTTAAGCAAATGTTCCAAACAAAAACACAAAAATGTCTATTTGAGATTTATGAAAACTCCAAACTTTCATCTCACTTTGAGTTAAATCTTTGCGGACTCAAGAAGCAAATACAATGCAAAAAGCCTAGTCAGTTCTTCGTAAATTTACTTTTATACATGCTTAAAGCTCAAAACAACAAAAAATTATTGCCTTTGGACTAGGCTATGGCTGAAGGAAAGTAGGGACATAAACAAGGTCGGCAAGAGCACCAAGGACTATTGAGGATGTAGAAACCATGCCCGTTCTTGTAATTTGAATTTTGAATTATTGGGATTATTGAGGATTTTCGGAGGCAAAACTATAATTTTTGGAATGATATGGATCTAATATGAGATTAGAATAAAATTTGGGGTTCAACTGTATTTTGGCAATTAATTGATATATGATCAGCATTATCACTCGATCAGGTTATTCTGACTAATTACTGAACGTACGGAAACCCTAGAGAGCCTTCTATAACTTTTGCGAGCGTTTGATCGAGCGTGTGTTCCATTCTTTCTGGGTTCTCAAAGAACGCGACGAGGAAGCATCATACAAGGTGTCAAAAGTGTAGATCAGTCAGGTGTTGGTGTGTTCGCGGTTGAATCGGACAGATCACACCGCGCTAGAGTTGAGAAGAGCATCTCAATTGAAGTAGGATTCTTGTTAAACAAGGGTTTAAAGTTGTTTAATATGTTGTGTCATATTTTGGAGATAACGATGTTATACGTGTTGTTATTCATGAAAATAGGATTGTTTCATAAGCATGTTCGGGTTTTGTTGTGTTTCAAAAAAATACCTGTTTGACCAGTCAAGGTGTATGTTCAACCGATCAAACAGTATTGATAAAATTGTCCAGAATCCCAGTTCAATCGGTCAAGTAATGTATTCAACGGGTCAAGGGGATGGCTGAACCTGTCAAGTTGAGTTCCAAGGTATTCCAGTAGCTAATTTCAACTGGTCAAACTATTATGTTAACCGGCCAAAACTGAGTTCAATTGGTCAACCTATTTAGACTTTTAATTCCAGAAACTTTATGAACCGGTTGAAAGGTAACCTCGACCGGTTTAAGAGATATTTTCTAAAACATTAGCAATTGAGTGAATACCTTGGGACTGTGTAATGATTTTGGATGCATGCTATATCATGTGCATGGTCATGTCGAGAGGGTTGGAGTCCATGAGCATTGCCAGGTGTTGTCGTGGTGATTACCCTATACTGGTCTCCATGGTTCCCATAAACAACCTTCGGTTAAAAGCTGTAAAAAGATACTGGTCTCCATAGATAGTCATTGGTGAAACGCCGTAATAAGATTAGGTCTCCACGATTTCCATGGACAACCGTCAGTGAACGACCATAAAATAATGATGGGTATCTGGGTGATTCTTTCGATTCAAATCCATAAAAAGTTGGAGACTGGAACGGGTGTAAGTTCCAGCATAAGGTGCATTGGTTGATGGATTATGGCAGGTCTCATGAACTGCATACAGTTTCCATTTCTATAATGATAGTATAAAAGATTTGCGAAATGTATACTTTTGTATAAACCGAAAACTTATATTTTTCATACGAGATGTCTTAAACTTCATTAAACAATGGTTTAACTTGCATTTTATACGAGTTTCGGCTTATGTTGTTATTAACTCTTTTACAGGTATTAATGAGGAGCATAAAGGTTAGTGGCAAGAGGCTGATGAGTAGTGTTAGGAGTTGTTTACGGAATTTTTGTTACACTGTAATTGTTTGGGCACTGTGGGCCCGTTTTGATTGGATAATTATTTCTATTTGAGAACTGATGTAATACATTCAAATTATTATGGGTTTTATATTATATTGGGATCAAGTTATGATTTATTTTTTGCTCACATCATGCTATTGGAGTTTGGGGTGTGATAACTTGGTATCAGAGCATGGTATGAATACCTAGAACCCGTGGGACCGGATCACAGGAGGGTTGTCTGCTTATGTGGAGTTATATTCCAAGTTGTAGCATCTTATCTTCAGGCTTCCATGCGACTGCTCGAGAAATCTGGTTAGAAGAGACACCTGATCACCATGTCTTCTATATGGAGTTCTAGGAAAGTCAATTGGAAATTGGGTTGACATCCTTATGGGTGCATCTCGTATGTGCTTACATATTTACGTGCTTATCTGTTGACATGTTTTTCTGAAGATTAATGGGTCGTTGTTTACCTTATTGTGTAATCATGCCGCCTCGTAGACAAAACAGTAGGGGCAGAGGTGGTGCAGCAGCAAGGGCACAAAAGCAACTAACGTAGATGACCTAGCAAGGGCTAAGGCAGAGGCTTTGTAGCAGCTAGTTCAGAACAACGAGAATGTTGCTACCCATCAGCCAGGGAATGAGATAAGGGCGATGACAACTATGTGGGAATTCCACCGTATGAATTCTCCAGAACTCATCGGTGGTTCTGGCCCGTTCATAGCAGATGACTGGGTTGAACAGGTGGAAAAGGCGCTCGCCACTGTTCATATAACGAAGGATGACTTGAGGGTTTCGTAAGTTTGTATATCAGTTCCCAGGGGAAGCGATACAATGGTGGAAAACTATTAAGGTGCCTATGAAGTTGATGACATGACTTGGGAGGGCTTTAAGGAACTCTTAATTGATCGCAATTCACAGGGTATAATGTCTGGCACCATATACCGAGGCATATCCTTGTTAGAAAGCGAAGTGTATGTCCCCCAGCATATGATGTCGAGGCTCCTACTCGTCACAAGGCATTAGGCTCAGCATTGGACACCAGGAATGTTCCTTTACAGGAGATCAAAATGTATATCCCCACATATGATACTAAGGCTCTTGCTCGCCAAAGTGCAGAAGATCTGACATCATATGCCGAGACCTATCCCTTGTTAGAGATTGAAACGTAGGTTCCCTAGAATATGATGCTCGGGCTCTTGCTAGTCACATGGCTAAAGACATTTATGTAAAAGTTCATAATTGTTTGGAGAGATCTTTTATTGCAGTTCTATTGAAAGAAAAAGCAGATCTTCAATTGTAGTATTTCTTCAGATGTGTTGTGTTCCATGGATGTATCAACTCCAGTCCATTTGCTCCTCAGAGGTCATATGCCCTCACTCCTACTGCTGAAGTGATCTCATAGAGTCCCTGCCAGTTGGCGCCCAATTTTATATCAACTATTTTTCCTCAACTCCGAACACTTTTTCTAGAACCAAGTCTTTCGGCCCTAATTTTTGTGGCCAAACCCATTATTGTAGAACTTGGCTAATTGTTGTTCACAATTGGCCAACTTAATCAGTACTTTCCTTCTTTCTTCAGTTAGGTCCAAGTCTTCTCTCAAAACTACGTCATTAAGTTTGCCGTTGAAATTTGTTGTCCTGATGGTCGCCTACCAGAACTCTAGAGGGATGACTACTTCTATCCCATTAATGAGGGCAAATGGTATTTCACCGATAGCGTGAAGTTCTTGTGTAAGCCCATAGTATGCTTGGCAATTCCTCCACCCATCTTCCTTTAGCTTTTTTAAGGTGTTTCTCTAATTTGCTCAACAAATTTCTGGTTGAGGCCTCTGTCTAACTGTTGCTTTAGGGTATGCTTGTGTCAAGTAACGCACCTTAGTGTTGTATTTTTCACACAAGGCCCTATTGACCTTGCAAACGAAAGAGCATTGTCTGCTATAAGGGCTTGGAACCCCATACCTTGTCATGATATATTCCAACACAAATTTTCTAATGGCAGTGCCTCGGATTCGTGCCAATGGTTTTACTTCGATTTATTTTGTAAAGGAGTTTGTGTCAACTACTGGATACTTGAGATTTCTTGGGATTTGGAGTGGTCTGATTATGTCCAACCCCTACTGTGTTATATGGCCATGGGCTTGTTACTGAGTTGAGTTGTACGAGGGGAGCAAAATACTGGCACTTGACACATTTCCTCTCGTAGGCAACAGCATCCGTCTTCATATGTGGCCACCAATAGCCATGCTATAGCCTTGTGTTCCAATGACTTGCCCCTGTGTGGGAATTGCAATCCCCTTCGTGCATTTCTCGCAAAAATTCTTCCACTTCTCTCGGCCTTGTACACCTCAGTTAAGGTCCAAAAAACGAGTTTCTATATATCCATCCACCTAGGCTCAACCAGAACCTTGCCAATTGTTGCCTCACTTTGTGAGCCTTCTTCCGATCTTCTAGAAGGTGGTTGTCACTCAGGAATGGCAATTAGAACCATCTTAGCTCAATTCTTGATCATTAGATACCTAGTAAGTTTGATGCTTTGTCTCTTCGATGCTCGACTTTGGCTGGAATTCGATCTTGATGACACATCGGAGTTCAAGTCCGACTATGGAGGCTAGTGATGCAAGTAAATCAGTGAACTAATTTTGTTCACGGACGATCTGCTCCGTCTCAAGGTGCTGAACCGCGTCAATATGTTGTCTATCTTTTTTAACGTAAGTTGCCATGCGATCATCCTGTGCAACATATTCCCCATCCATTTTCTTGACTACCAATTAGTTGTCGCAGTATATATTCGGAGTAGCTCCGCTGCCAATTCTAGAGCATGGTTGAGTCCCAGGATGAGGGCCTCATACTCGGCTTCGTTGTTGGATGCCCTAAAACCCAGGGTCATTGACTATTCTAACATCAAGCCCTTGGGGAAATTATGACTACCCCAATTTCCCCTACTCGCATTTTAATCTGATTTTATACACAAAAATAATCAAATTACACTTTAATCTCAAAGTTCATTCAAATCTTTAGCCCTTAACTTTTCAAAAATTATAACAAAGCTCCTGATTCCTCAATTGTTCGGAGTAACCATGTTATGAAATAAACTACAAGACTGGGACGGTCCCTATAGTAGGATTCGCAAATTAGATCGTACAAGGCATGACAACATTTTATAGTTTCAACAAGATTTGCTAATCCCCGCTCTAGAGCGAATATCGCCTTGGTAGGTATGCAATTCGATGCCTTCGCTCAAATCGCCTAAGCCTTCCTATATCACACAGACGAATATCAATGTTGCGATCAAGAAAATCATGTTCACTTCAATTTGAAGCCACATGCCATCAAAAACACCGCGAAAGAAAATTGGAAGGAAGTTAAGGAGAAGTGGTTTTGAGTTGAATGCTTTAATCACCTAAGCTCTCCTCCACTCATTGCCAATTGGTTTTGAGTTGAATACTTTAACAGTGGGCAAAAGTTCATATCCAAATAATTCGTGCATATGAAGCACGAACACTTCTAGGCAGTTTCTGTATCTGTGTTGAAAACTTGTGGCTACGGGGACACTTGGGACACATACGCTCGTACATTAGATTTTCATTTATTTATTTATTTTGAAGAGGGGGGGGACACAACAAGGACACTCATGGGACACGGCAAGGTGACTTTATTAATTTTAATTGGTTTTTGGGGGAAGACATCCATAATTTAAGAAGTATCAAGCCAAAAGTGTAATGTAAACAATTGGGTTACGTATGTACCCATAAATCATCAGCTCAATAACACTTTCGGTAAAGCCCGAACAAAAATATTTAGTGGTTACAATGTATGTACTCATAACTTTAAAAAGTTATTTTAAGAAATTGTGTCCCCCGCCATGTCTGTGGCCGTAATGTATCCATGTTACATAGCTTCATACTGTGTTCCCTTATTTATACAATGCATAAGGATCTAAAGCACAAGATTTATGCTCTTTGCAGCTCACCTTCCAGCATTGAAGAAATCTTTGAGCTCGTGATGGAATATTTTGAATTGTTCAACAAATGCTTCACTATATTCTCCAGGGTTCTTGGTTATTCTTGCAAGCATGACTTCTGTAGCAACCAAATCTTCAGGACCAGCATTCCTGTGAAGCTTGTTTTGTATAGTATGCTTGATCTCTTGCTAAAAACTCAGCACATAGTCAGTACATAAAGAAACACTGATGAATGCACAACTATATTTCTGTATTTCTGTAACTGGGTATACTAAATGCACAAACTATCGGAAGAGCAATAAAAAGTCATCCACTAGTTCCACCAAATCTAACCTTAAGATCATGAGGTATATCTCCCCTGTGAGCAATGTCTCTAATTCTCGTCAGAGGAACAGATGCAGTAAATTCCGCCTTAAAGGATGGCAAACACGGATGAATCTTGCGGATGACAACTATTTCCTGCACAATATAACAAAAAAAACACATTATAGTAGAAAAAATAGGTCCAATGACAAGTATTCAACTCTGAACATGGAGAATTTCCACGAAAACATGGGAAATGTGATTAACCAGGCTTAACAGTCATAATCAAGAAATTTTCCTTGCTTGTTTCAGTACACGGCATTTTTGGGGGGAATTTGCACAGATCTCTCAAAGAATTTGGAATGAGGCACCTAGACTCCCCTTATTTAAGAAATAGGAAGTTACCTACCAATAATAGAATCTATGACGTAGGACAAACTGGAAACTAGAGCCTACATTGCCTATAGTACGAATAGTGATGCATTAAATATGATAGAATAGGAAGGGAAGGGGTTACCCTTGCAAGGGCTTAGCATAATTATGAAATGCAATTGGAGGATCTTAAAATTTCGGTTCATAAGGAATGAAAAACTGCGTAGATATTTTTAGCCTAGTGTTGTTTCCTATTCCAAGGACTTAAAACTCCAAATACAAAACCAACAACCATTGGTAAACCAAAGGAAAGGTAACACAATGCGTGAAGTTTCTCCCACTCAACAGCACACTGGGAACACGATGCGCCGATGTGTGTTGAGGGAGAAAAATCAGACCGTGGGTGAGCAGTCAGTTGGTTAAGATTGGATTCATTTGTAGTCATGGTGATAAACCAAAGGTAGTGGGTATGATGAAATAACTCTAGGGAACAGAAACAAAAATTCTCATTCAGAAAAACGGAGCAAGAAAAGATCAACAATCAATAATAGGTGCCAAAAAATAATGGGAATGAAAATGAGGGCTGCTGGGCAAGAACAAAACCCCACAAAAAAGAATAAAGGGAGCACGAAGCTCTAACTCATCACAGGAATGCATAACAAGCCTACAGAGGAGCAGGCAACAGCCAACAGAAGCTGATAGAGTGAAAGGAGGGTGGCTAAGAGAGGCTAGGGACTGCTGGAGGGCTTGGAAGGCTTCGCCAAAGATCTGGAGGCAAAGGGGCTGAAGTTGGTAGCTGGTGTTGCGACAGGTCTGGTGATTTTGGGCTAGGGTTGTTTTGCTCTAATACCAACTTGGTTAAAAAATATTGTAGTCTACTAATACTTTACAAATGACACATCCATCCTTTATGTAGGGAGAGATGGAATAACGAAAGCAAACATTACAACTATGGAAACAATACAAGAAAAGAAAAAATACATGTAAGGAAACAAAACAAGAATAGAAACAATATTATTCTATATAAATATAGCATAATATTTGTTTTCCCTATATAGATTAATGTCTCAGTTGATATAGAATAATATTAGGTCCAACACACTTCAAGCTTCAATGTCATCATATCAGTATCATTGTCATCTGGGTCATCCGTCACTTCAAAATCTCAAACAATTGGTTCCATCATGTAGTCATGTCAACACTTTACCATGTGAAGTGTTTGGGTTCATTCAAATTTTTGGGTTCTACGCGTACTATTGGGTCACTTATGTTTATCTTATGAATGTGCAATCTGAGTTGTACTCAAGTTTCAAATCATTTTATGAAGAAATAAAAACTCAATTTGATGTCCCAATTCGAATTTTCCGGTCTGATAATGCCCGTGAATATTTTCTTAATATTTTGTCCTCATTTTTTTATGACCATGGTACTATTTATCAGTTTTCTTGTGCTCAGACTCCTCAACAACATGGGGTTGCCAAACGCAAGTTGCAACATTTGTTAGAGGTTTCACGTGCCAGAGGAATGTGAAATAATCATACTTTTGTCCTAGGAAACAATATTCAATTAAAGACCACTTCACGAGACAATGAAAGTTGAACTAATGAATTGTTTTAGAAAAAACAACAGAGGAAATAACTGCAAGCTCCAATTAAAAGAGGCAAGTGAAAAGCATCTAACGAGTCAAAGACAGAAATATAAAAGTTTTGACACCCGATAATAACCAAGTGTTAGAACAAGAAGCAACATAAATTTCAAAGCACAACACTTATTGAGTACCAAACATTCTGTAATTTTGCTACGCTACCTCAGGTGAAGTTTCCTTCCGATATGAAATTCTTTCTAATTCACGGAATATGAGCCTTGAAATCTCAGCATGCCTGTTTGGCCGGTGATGACCTCCATCTTCAAAGCACGGAATTTGCCCTGTATTTATCCACTGTACAAAAAGAAAAAGTACAAGGAAATAGATGACGATCTAGACAGGGCATGGAGAAACAAACCAAAGAAACAGAAGATGATATAGAACAGTGATGAGAAAACCTTCAGATAGATAGCAGAATATACAAGAGCCTCCAAAAGCTCCCAACTCTCCAAACTTCCAGTTAGTAGCTCCCGAACAACTTCAAGCTTCAGCAATAAGGGATATGCAAAGGGGACAAGATGTCGGTCAAAGCAGAGTCTCAAACAGGGATATGTTGATCTTCTATTGTTATGAGATGAACAATAAATGAATTATTCATGAGCAGCAGATTCTCAGAGCACACAACGATTTTGGAAAGAGAGCAATTACAGCACTAACATCATTAGGGTATACAAAGAACAAGGAATTGCATATAAATGCAACAAAAGTGAAATATCATAAATAACAGAAAGAAATCTCCAGAGCAACACCCCCCCTCCCCTCCCCAACCCCCCCCCCCGCCCCCAAGTGAGAATAAAAAAAATCCAAGCAACTATAGAACATCTTTTTTGGTCATGTAGTCCAGTTATATACTAAAGGAGAACTCCAGAGTCCAGATCATGTTGTATGGAGGTCTAAAGCAGTAGTATAATGAAAGGAGAACTCCAGAGCATGATAAGAGGGTCTAGAAAGGAATCCTTTACTAGCATATCATGGTTTGTATGCTTCCAAATAAGACCCTAGCACAGTACAACAGACCACATGAAACACAAAAAAATGTACGTTAAAGAAGAAGTTACATCAAGCATAATCAAAACCCCCCCCCCCCCCCCCCCCAAACCAAAAAAAGCATAAAACAGAGTTGCACCACAGGGCTAAACAAAGAAGAAAAACGTGAAAATCAATAACAATTATACTGGTTCAACTTTTCGCATTCATAATGACGACTACCACTGCACATTTTTCCTGAGCAACGGTATGAATTGCTCAATATCGTGCAAAGCTCTTGCAAAAAAAAAAAAAAACTTGTGTAAATCCAACTCTGAGAGACCTTTATTGTACAAATGCCTTGGGAGTACAATAGAGCCTACTGGCACAATGATCAAGGTGTTCATATGCCTAAGCAAGACGTGCCTGGTCATTTGCAGGGAAAGTGCAAAATAGACTTCTCCAAATTTCCTTTTCTCCAATGAAGAATCTCAAGTGTACCCTTAAACCAGGGGAAGCATGACAGTTGGCTTCTGTTGTCCAAACAAACTCAAGTGCATGGCTGCATGCCCTTGTTCCACAAGAGCTCTCTCTCTCTCCATTGACTTAGCACTATCCCACATGTTTTACAACATTTGCCACGCCCAACTCCACAACTCAAGTGCATGGCAGCACTTGTACAATTTGACATTGCACTGAGTAATCATATATCTAGAATGAATCCGCAAGAACCAAGGGATATGAGAAGGTCTTCAAAATTCTATAATCCAGGGCTGAGTTTTTAAAAACAATCCACATCGACCATACAAGCGAAACTGATTTAGACAACTCCGCCGTCCGTAAGAAGAAATGCAATAGTTGATATTTGTTAATGCGAATTTCACACCTACTTACAATGTCTTCAATCTCTTGTTCTTGGAAACTAGTTTTCAACACTAGATTTGGGTCACATATTGTATGTGTTGATGCAGCTAAATTTGTCAGAAAATTATGATATGCTTTGGGGGTTTTGCAAAGGTTATTCATTTCCCAACCAAAGAAATCATACGAACAAAACACTCATAGAGGGATACTGTGAAATAGTTGAAGTTTCCCCGTCTCTCCCATTCTATTACAAATCTTGCTTTCTCTCCTTAACTTCTCTTTTTGCTGTTATGTGTATGTTGAAAATCTTTGGAGTATGGTGTTACATTTTGCCTCAAATATCTATTCCCTCAAGTTTCACTCTTCTTTCTCGTTTTCATCTTTCGGTCAATTTCATCTCTCTAGCAAACATTCAGGAAACTCCTCTTTCAGTTGATTATGCAGCTAGAGAGGGATATAGTTATTTGAATTAAATCAGAGTGATGTTCAAACAAAGATTATGAAGACATGGAAACATTGAGGCACATACTTCTGAAACAATAAATTATTGCCTTGATGAAATAAAGGCTTCAATGTAGTAAAGGCATATTCGGTGTTGGTTTATTGAAAGTTATCTGCAGATCCCTATAAAAAAGTGTAACAAGCGTGCCAACAACTGATGAATCCTAGATACAGCTGATCAAAAAATATCAACACATCTAATTCGAAAACAAGACCTATAAATGCTGAAACCAGAAAAGAAAAATGATGAGCCAAGATATAAAAGACATAAAGTACTTCAAAGTTCAAAACCTATTCATTGAAGGTACTGTACAACTTGAACACAATAAACTACATCATGTGAACTTAACGAGTATTGATGGTTTATGTCCCTTAGCTAGCTCCTTTGGAATTCAAAATGGAACATAGCAATTAGTAATACCTTTCGCCACCAATTCCTAGCACTGCGATCACCTTCCACTAGCTTTAGAGCCAGTCCTTGAAGACCTGATGTATCCCACTTGGTCTCTCTTTCTCTGCCGTGGTGCTCATTGGATCGCATGAAAGAAACAGCCTTACCTTTCCATTGCCCCACAAAAGGACTAGTCCCCACCTCCACATCAGCACCACCATCAGTAGCTGCAGACCCATCACTACCTACATCCTCCGCTACCCCACACTGTTCCAAATCCAAAGGCAGTAAATCCACTGCCTCACCAGTCATGTTCCAATGGCAAATAATCCTATAACTGCCTCCTTTTGGCACCTTCAAGACCCGGTTATCACCACTTTCCCAACCCATACTCTTGTCCTTACCCACAATCACAAATTTGTACTCAACAAAGTCATCTCCTTTTAGTTCCACCTCACAAACCCACCCATCTGCTGTCCAAGTCATTACAACTTTCTTTTTCCACGACCCCAATTCCTTTGTTGAACCCAAAACTGCAACATGCTCCCCAAACTGGACTTGGTGATTCAGACACACACTTAACCTCACTTTGCCATGCCCTGACATCACCCCCACCTTCTTCTTCCTCATTTTCTCTTCCTCTCTGCGACAAAGCCATTTGTTTAATACCCATTTCTGAATTATGTCTAGACAACTCCAGTAGAACATCATGTTTGGATTCAGTTTCAAAATTTCATGTCTAGAGACCAAGCTGCTGATACTAGTTTCAAAAGTTGACTTTTATAATCCATTTTCAACAGTTACTGAAACTAGCAAAGACTTTCATAATCCATTCTCAACAGTTACCGAAACTAGCAAAGAGAGATTAAATCTTCACTAGGGAAGGTAATTGAGTGCCTGTTAGGAGTGTAAAGAAAAAACTTCCGAGGTTATAAATAGTTCAATGATCCTATCAAACCATGGGTTTTTGTTGCTTCAAAGTATTTACTGAAAGTTGGAAAAAAATTGCTTACAAAATCATGTTACTCTCTTTAGTTCCGTAGACAAAAAGTGAACATTGTAACACAGAAATCCTGCATTTGACTCAAAACTTGGTTCTCTACATAATACAAGAAGAGGTACCTTATTATTCCACATATTCTAAGAGAATAAATAAATTAGCTTCTAAAAACCCTGAATATTGCAGAGAAAACAAAAAAAATGCACCAGATAAAAGGTTTGAATCCACAGCTCTTTGTTATTTTTGTATCGGACAATTAAAGTAGAAAATGATAGTAAAATATGTTGAATTGCGCCATGTAATTTCATTCTTTCTTCTTGACCATTTATCAGTCTAATGATAAAAATCCTTACGTGGAGGTAACTAAGCATCAGATCCCCTTTAACTTCAAATTATATGGATAAGAAAATACAATAGCATGTGATGTTGAATTTCTTCTTCATGGTACTAATTTGACATACGTTCTTACTAGCAGTAGAAATTGATGTTTGAAATAAAAACCACTACTCGAATAAAAGATCTAAATTAGAACCTTGGACCATAAATTTCTCGTATGGGTTCGAAATTAATAAAAAAAAAATCAACTTGACCAACAGAAATACCTTAATTTTGATTATTTACACGAGTTCTTGCACTTCAAAATCATCGCATCCACATAAACTTTCACAAGATACAAGTGTGCGAAAAAATGGGTTTTGTTCCCAATTTTTGGTGACTTTGTCCCAAAAATTAAGTGGCACTCAAACACCAATTTTGAGGTGAGTCTAAGTGGGTTTGTGTGCTTCTAAATAAATGGTTAAGCTATTGAATTTGAACAAAATCCATTAAGGACTAAATAATAAATTAACTCTCAGAGTGTGCTCTATAAGTGTTATGTGGGAAGGTGAAAAGTCACCAACTCCCACAGGAAAATCATATTACTTATTATGGGCATATAAGACCCAAGTTCTTTTAATAGTTTGGGCCCCTTGTTGGTACCCAATATTGTGGATGGAGAAGGAACAAGATAATGTGGACTTTGTCTCAAATTACCACATGAACGATTGCGCGCTGGGGCCTAGGGCCCTCGGCCAGGATCTTTATGTTTTTACCTCCCAAAACTTTGGACTTGCTTGCCCTTGGGCTTCAACCTATTTGCGCTGGGATAGTCCAAGAGCTAAAGAGTCTCAAAGACTCTTCAAATGCTCCACGTTTTTTGATCCATTGCTTGAGTTAATGGGCTAGAGTGACAGCCATCAGTTTTGTTGATTGCAGAAATTGATGCCATCTATTTCTCGAATTAATCAGCCAGTAGGTGAAGGGTCCCCAATGGACTATAAGTTTTGGCTTCCTTTTGGTTCAACACGATGAAATTTGTAGCTTTAGCAATACTGAGAAATCCAATGCTTTCGAAATATTCCTTTTGCTCCAATGTGAGAATGTAACATAGTTTGTGTTCACCAAGCAGTAAAGGTTTAGTCGTTGTACCCTCGGAGACGAACGCCTGATGAAACCTCCAACACTCTGGTCAGGCGGCAAATTTGTCTTAAGGACAGTGTGTCATCACACAAGTCTCGGTTCCCAAATATTTTTTCCTATCACTTTGATCTGCTACATATGTACATTTTACAATTCCATATTCTGCTTTTCGTGTTCTGTTCTTAGACCATATTGCTCTAGTTCTATATTCAGAATGAGTTAATGTAATTCTTATATTCCAACACTGGTGTTCCATACAGTCTTCAAGCAAAATTCATTTTCAAGAAAACAATTGTTTCTGAATTTTTGGTATCCAAAGAGTTTCTGGTTTTTCTAAACAATTTCAATTTATTTACCTAAAACTGATTCTGAAAAAAACCTACTTGATTATTTCATGCTTATGTTTTGTCATAACCAATAGTTTTTGTTTTGCTCCTCAAGTATATAGGCGACTTGGCCTCCCTTGTACTTAATGACGCTGTCCTTAATTCTCGATTCCACTCCATAACTTATGTTATTTGATTTTTTCAGTTGTATATTTTGCCAAATCTCTAAAGCTTGCCCGGTTCTGTTTTTTAAGTCTAGCTTGATCATAAAACAGAGTCGTGTTAACTATTCTTACTACTAAATTTTGTTTTTTTCTTTGATAGATTACGATTTGAAAAGAAAATTTAATTTGTTAGTTTCTCGTTAGTTTAATTCCGATACAGTTTTTTTAGAACAAATTAGATCCTGTTTTATATACAGTGTAGTATTTTAAATATGTTGACTAAATTGTGTTTTGGTCTTAATTTTAGAAATGGAAAACCAACAAGGAAATGAAAATGTGATTGGAAACAATGGTAGCAACGGGAACCCTGTTGATGCGGGTGCCCCTAACCCTGAGACGATGGTGAATCCTATGGTCCCAATGTTGGTTCCATCAGTTCCTTCAATTCTAAGTGCCTACGTAGACAATCTAAAAAAATCCACAGTGGATTTCAAAAAATAGCAACAGAAGATCTTCTACTTCACGACTCCTAGCCTAGCAAGGTCCTTGGAGATAGATCACCATGTCATTGTCAAGAACGAGACAAACAGGGAAGTGCTAGTTGCAACGGATGCTTGGAAGAACTTTGACTTCTTGTGCCACAATTATGAGTTGATTTTCTTGCACAACAATTTATAAACAGGTAATCGGTCCATGAGTCTGTCAAGGAACTGTGGGAGTCCTTAGATAGGAAATACAACACCGAGGATGGCAGACAAAAGAAATTTGCCGTCGATCGATTCTTAGACTTCAAGATGGTGGACACAAAGACTGTAATCAGCCAGGTCCAAGGGTTCCACATGATCATCCATGAGATCTTCGAAGAAGGGATGATTTTGAGTAAAAACTTCCAGGTGGCTGCCATGATTGAATGTTTCGTGCTTGAAAGGATTTCAAGAATTATCTCAAACACAAGCAAAAAGGGATGAAAAATATCTCATTGTCAGGCTCCAAATCGAGGAGGATAACAAAGGTGCTAAAAGAAAAGTAGAGAACTCCTACATGTCCAAGGCCAATGTGGTGGAGCACGATCAAAGTTCTAGCTCTAGCTATGAGTAGAATCAAAAAGAGAAGCAAGTTGGCCAAGCGTTCAAGCTATGACCAAAATGAGGCATTGCCATAAAATCGAACTTTCAATTTCAAGGCAAGTGCTTCAACTCTGGTAAGATTAGTTACCGTGCATCAAAATGCCACCAGCCACAAGGGAACAGACGTCCTTAGGCTTATATGGCAAGGGTGTGGAGTCTCTCGAGTATTTGGTTGCACGTGTTATATTCATGCTCTCAACTCTGACCGGGATAAACTTGATTCTCGATCCATTCGATGTATCTTTCTTGGTTACTCACGCATTCAAAAAGGTTATAAATGTTACTCGCCATCATTACGACGTCACTTTGTGTGCGCTGAAGTTACCTTTAATAAATAATTACCCTTTTTTACCAGCTCTGTTACTACCGATGATCTTCCAGTCCCCATCTGTATTCCCTATAGCTGTGCCTTCTAGTTCTCCTGTTCCTAAACCCTTGCAGGTATATGCTCGTTGTCCCACATTTCTGCCACTGCCATTGCAGTCCGCCGTCCCACCTTAGTCCACCCCTCCGTCTTCACCTCCCCTGCAAGATCCGGACAGTCGGTCTATCACCCTTCACAAAGGTACTCGGCCTTGTACCCCTCATCTTAGTGCCCAATTTGTTTCATATGATCATCCATCTCTATCCCTTCATACTTTCACTTCTTCTATTTCGTCTATATTAGTTATGAACACTATTCAAGAGGTCTTGTCTGTGTCTGAGTGGCAGCAAGCTATGGAGGATGAAATGTCTGCCCTTCATCATAATAGCACATAGGAGCTGGTTCCTCTTCTTGCTGGGACCACGGTTGGTTGTCGCTCGGTCTTCACTGTCAAGTATCTTCTCGAGGGTACAGTTGAGCACTACAAAGTGCGCCTTGTTGCCAAAGGTTACACTCAGACCCATGGCGTTGACTATTCTAAAACATTTTCTCCTGTCATCAAATATGACTCTGTTCGGGTTCTTATTTCTCTTCCTACGACTCTTGGTTGACCCTTGTTTCAGTTGGATGCTAAAAATACTTTTCTCCATGAGGATCTCCAAGAGGAAGTCTATATGAAGCAACCACCTGGATTTGTTGCTTAGGGAGAGCATCAACAGGTTTGTCGTCTTGGCAAAGCACTATATGGACTTAAACAATCTCCTAGAGCCTAGTTTGGGAAGTTTGGTGATGCAATATTACAATTTGCCATGCATCGGAGTCAGTCTGATCATTCTGTATTCTCTCTCACTTATGATCGGGAGAAAGCATTATTGATTGTCTATGTCGACGACATTATAATTACCGGTGATGACTGGCAAGGTATTGATGAACTCAAATCCTTCTTACATCTACAATTCCACACCAAGGATTTGGGAAAACTACGATACTTCTTAGGGATCGAAGTGGCGCGATCCAAGAACGGTATTACCTTATCTCAATGGAAGTATGTGCTAGACATTCCTGAGAATACTGGCTTGTTGGGAACTAACCCTGTTGCAACTCCTATGGATCTCAACGTCAAATTATGTGTTAACCAGGGGAGTTACTCCCAACCCTGATCAATGTCGCCGGTTGATTGGTAAGTTAAATTACCTTACTATTACACATCTGGATATCTGATTTGCAGTCAGTGTGGTGAGCCAGTTTATGTCCGCTCACCATCATCCACGTTGGGAGACGGTTCTCCGGATCACGAAGTATCTTAAGACACATCCAGTACATGGCTTGTTTTATCGAGCCAGTGGACACTTGCGGGTTGAGGCATTCACTGATTCTAACTGGGCTGGAAGACTATCTGATAGAAGATCCACCACTGGATATTGTGTATTTCTAGGTGGAAATCTTGTCAATTGGAAGAGTAAGAAGCAAATAGTGGTTGCCTGGTCTAGTGCAGAAGCAGAGTATAAAGTAATGGCACACACCACGTGCGAGATTATATGGTTGCGATCGTTTCTTGAGGAGATAGGATTTAGTGTGCAGCTGCCTATGCCTTTATACTATGATAACCAAGCTGCGATTCACATTGTACCGAATTTAGTATTTCATGAGAGAACTAAGCATATTGAAGTAGATTGTCATCTAGTGCGTGAAAAGTTAACAGATGGTGTAATAACTACTCTATTTGTATCTACAGGTGCTCAATTAACTAATATGTTTACTAAGTCATTGTTCAAATCACGGTTAGAGTTGTTATGTGACAAGATGGGTCTTTGTGATATTTAGTCTCCAACTTGAGGGGGAGTGTTAGAATAAGTTGTTATCCTACATCGAGTAGCCATGTATTATGATTCGTCATTACATAATATAAATAATACTATTCAGTGTTAGGGTTAATTAACAACTATACACTTTTCATTCCGTAAACTTACAGTTCCTAATTTTTGGGTGAGTTTATCCCAATAATTAAGTTGGACCCAAACACCAATCGAGCTGGGTCCAAGTGGGTTCATGTACTCTTAAGTAAGGATTTTAAGCCATTGAAAGAATGAACAAAATCCATTAAGAACTGAATGAGAAATTGACTCTTTGCTCCATGTATGCTATGTCGAAAGGTGTGAAGTCACCTAGTCCCACATAGGAAAATCATGTTGCTTGTTGTGGGCATATAAGGCCTAAGATTTGTTAAGGGTTTGGGACCCTTGGAGGTTCCCAATTTTGCGGACAGGGACGGAGGTAATGTGGGCTTTAGCCCAAACTACCACGCGGGAGTGCGTATTGCCACGTGGACCATGGTCGAGACTAAGGCTGAGTGAGGCCTGGGCCCAAGGTCACAAGTCTGAGGGGCTTGGACTTGGGTTTAGGCCTAAGCCTTGGGCTTAGGATCCTTATCTTTTCACCTCACAAAACTTTGGGCTTGCTAGAATTTAGACTTGGGCTTGAACCCGTTTGCACTTGGATAGCCCAACGGCTAAAGAGTCTTTATGCTATGTGGGAAGGTGAAAAGTCACCTAGTCCCATACGCTTGTGATGGGCATATAAGACCCCAAGTTTAGTTAAGGGTTTGTGCCGCTTGGGGTGCCCAATTTTGTGGATGAAGAAGGGCATAGGTAATGTGGTCTTTGGCTCACATTACCACGCGTGTTTTGCCGCCGCCGCCGCCCCCTAGACTAAACCATGACTGGGGTCGGGCCCATGCACCCGTGGGTCATAGGTCGTGGGGCTTGGGCCTTGGGCCCAGGATCCTTATCTTCTAACCTGACAAAACTTTGGACTTGCTTGCTGCCCTTGGGCTTGGGCTTGGGCTTGGGCTTGCTAGAATTGGACTTGGGCTTGAACCCGTTTGCACTTGGATAGTCCATGAGATGAAGAGTCTCCGACACTCTTCAGATGCTTCACGTTTTTTGCTTCATTGCTGGAGTGAATGGGCTAGGGTGAAGGCTATCAGTTCTGTTGCTTGCAGAAATTGATGCCATCAACTTCCGGAATTAATCAGCCTATTGCTGAAAGGTTCCCACTAATGGTAAGTCGGATTCGTTCCTTCTAGTTCTACACACTGAGATTCGTAGTTTCAGCGACACCCAAAAATCCAATGGTTTCCTAATATTCTTACCTCCAGCACACGACAAATTTGCCTTAAGGATAACACAGCCTTCGATTTGCAAATATTTTTTCCTATGGGTTTCATCTACTGTATCTGTTGATTTACAATACTAGATTCAGTTTTTTGTGTTCTGTTCTTATATCAGATTGTTCAAGTTCTAATTCGAGGATCAGTTTAAGGTAATATTTATAGTCGAGCATTGTTATTCCGCATAATGTTCTCGTGCTAGAAGTTCACACTTGTTCGCAAATAGGTAGCAAAACAGGCAGGAAAACAGAATATTGACAATCATCAGAAAGAGAAACAAACTAGAAAGAGAACGAGGTACCTTGTTCCAATGGAGGAAACACCACAAATGATTTGAGAGGGCTGTCTTCGAATGCCTGTGGATCGAACCGCAAACCCTGGAGTTTGACGAGTTAAAAGAAGTCTAGTAGGTTTCAAGAGACCATGCGAAGTTTGGCGGTGGTAGTCGGCAAAGGATTTGGAGTGCCTTCTGAGACGGGTCTGAGTGGATGCTTTGCTACTAGCAGGGCAGTGTAATACACGAAGAGTATCCATGGAGAACTATAGATAGATTATACAAAAAGTGAGGGAGGGTGGGAGATTTATGCTCACTGTTTTAGCATAGCACATTGCTTCTTGAACGAGCAAAATGCTTGGCAAAGAAAAGTGACAGTGATGATATTGAGAGAGAGAGAGAGAGAGAGAGAGAGAGAGAGCGCGTGATGATGTTTAACAAAAACAAAATCCAAGCGTGAATCTCATTGCTCGGATCGGACTGGGGGGATTCGTTCACGAGCATTCGGACTTGGTACCGTCCGTTTGAAGTTTGCGGTTACAGAAAATTAAAAGTAATGTTTTGTTGTTTTACCAAAAAAAAAATCAAAAATACTTTGGGTAAGAAAATGACGATAAAAACATGAGTCTTTTAAACACAAATTTTGATGTTTTGTAAAACAAAACAACGATAAAAACTTCAATTCAAAATTTCGCATAAAAGAAAACAAAAGGATAAAGACATACTTTTGATGGTTCTGTAAAAACAAAACAATTTTAATAAGAATAAAACAAAATAAAATTTTCTATAAACAAAAAACACAAACTATAAAAGGTTGTTTGTTAGAGGTTAGTGAGGGGATAAAATTATCACCCCGAATATGATAATTCGGATTGTCATATTTAAAATTTGTTTATGTTTGTGAACGTCGAATATGATCCGGGGTCCAAATTTTCTCCAATTGTAGAGGGATAAAATTATCTCACCTTCTTTCTATCCATATCTTATCTCACTTCTACATCACTTTTATTTACACAAATGTCATTATTAATTATAAGAATATCATTATTAATTACAAAAATGCCATCCACCTACTCATATATATTATACCCCTTAAAAAAAATACTCAAATAAACTATTTATAACTATTCACACATTTATAATAAATTTCTCCTTTTATTATTGCGTCTGGTCGACATGTAACCCTTGCTCAGTCAGTCAGAGCAAGACACGATCCTGTGTCAGTCTACCTATATAACACAATGGGCAGACTATATGTGAACACCTCATTTGGAAACGCATCAGGAAGGATATGATCTTCCAAAGGGGAAGAAAGCACAAACCAATCACGGTCCTCAATCAACCTTCGATTATGCCTCAACCAGGGACATAAGTATGGAGGTTAACCAAAGAGTAAGGTACGCACTAATTATTCTCTAAATTTCCTAAGAGCTTTCACCTTCACAGAACGGTTCTAACTTAATCGTCGGAGGGTCCACAACCGGCAAACCAACTCTCAATCATCGGACTCGTGTGTAGGAGCCCATTAGCAAGCCAATCGCAAGTCCACTATTTTCCAGCATCATTAGTTTGGCACCATCTATGGGAACAACAGTTCTCGCTTTACAAATTCAACTAATCAACTAGGCACGATGGTGGGCGTTGGATCTCTTATTGGGGGAGGTCTGCCTATTGACTCCACTAACAACGATGGATGTAAGCTTGATTCTACACAAGGCAAAAACAAAATGGAAGGACAGGTGCATGACCTCGCTCAGATGGTAGCCACGCTAACAAACACAGAATCAACTGTTAACACAACAACTGTGTAGTAGGGGACCGCCGCTAGATAACCTACTAAGGGAAGAGAATGGAGAGGGGCCCGCGGTAGCGAGACCACAAGAATTGTCCCGGGAGAAAATGTCTCAGAAAATAATGGTAATTGATGCACTGGAGGTGTGGGGTGGGGAGGAGGAAAAACACGAAAAACCGGCAGAAGAATTGGAGTTGGTGCAATTAGAGGAAGGAAGAGCGAACCGAGAGGTCCAAATTGGTAGGGGACTCTCCCCCGACTTGAGAACGGCGATGATCTATTTTCTTAGAGACAATGTTGATGTGTTTGCATGATCACACGAGGACATGGTTGGAGTCGATCCGGGGATCATGTCACATCACTTGAATATGCACCCACGCTATCGCGGGGTCAAACAAAAGCCCAGGGTATACAAAGGGGAGAAAAGCATGGCGATAGAGGAGGAGGTGGAAAATCGGGGAAGGCTGGATTCATATAGGAAGTCCAATACCCAGACTGGTTAGATAACCTTGTCTTGGTTCGGAAACCAAATAGAAAGTGGAGTATGTGTGTGGACTTCACGGATTTGAATAAGGCATGCCCAAAGGATAGCTACCCGCTGTCAAGGAATGACCAACTAGTCAATTCGACGTGAGGCCACAGGCCACTTAGCTTCATGGACGCCTTCTCGAGATACAACCAAAGCCAAATGAATGTTGCCGACCCGGAGAAGACAACCTTTATAATTGAGCGGGGGTTGTTCTGTTATCGGCTTGAAAACTCATAAGCAACCTAACAAAAAGCAAGGAGGTCATCCAATACCTAGCCAACTTGGACAAAACCTTTACAGTATTAAGGGAGTATGGGATGAAGCTAAATTCGGCAAAATGCGCCTTCAGAGTTGCCGTGGGAAAATTTCTAGCTTTTCGGTCAGTAGGAGAGGAATCGAAGCCAATCCGGAGAAGATACAAGCAGTGATCGAGATGCAATTCTCTAGAACGGTGAAGGAGGTTCAATGCTTGACTGGAAGGGTAGTTGCGCTGAATAGATTTATTAGTAAAGTGATCGACAAATGCTTGCCTTTCTTCAAGACTTTGAGGAAAGCCTTTGAATTGACCCCAAAGCGTGAGGAGGCCTTCAATTAGCTGAAAGAATACTTGGCTTCAGCCCCACTACTATCTCGGGGAGAACCTGTACTTATATTTTGCCACTTTTGACTCAGAAGTTAGCGTTGCCTTGGTTAAGGAGGAAGAGGGAGTGTAGAAACTGGCCTACTATGTCAGTTGTGCATTCAGGAGCCCAGGAAGCAGCTATTAGAGAATTGAGCAGTTAGCCTTCGCTCTAGTGGTCGCCGCTCGATGGCTCAAGCCTTACTTCTATGCCCATAGTCTGATAGTTCTCATCGGTTTGCCTTTGAGGCAGGTTTTGTAGAAGCTCGAAACCTCTGGACAATTGACAAAATGACCTGTTGAACTCAGTTAATTCGACGTCAGATATGATTCAATGAGGGTGATTAAAGGATAGATGATGGTTGACTTCTTAGTAGAGATGACAGGATAAGTCGAGTTGCCGATCGAGCCAGAGAAAGAGGAAGGGCAGGCGATCATGCCTATGGTAAATCAGTTGTGGGTAGCGCATGTGTCCGAACGGGTTAGCTACAGGGACGGCTAGTAAAGTCGGAGTAGTGATCACTTCGCCACAAGGGGACACGTTAGAATAAGCCCTTTTGTTCCAGTTAAAGGCCACTAACAACAATACAGAGTATGAGGCGACCCTTGATAGGTTACGCCTGTGCAAAAGTCTAGGGGCAAAGGAAGTCCAAGTATGCAGTGACTCTCAATTGGTGGTTAGTCAGTCGATAGGGGAAGCTAAGGCACAAGAAGATCACATACAAAGGTATAAGGAAGCTGTTGATTGGGCCCAAAAGCCCTTTAGACTGGTCCAGATAGTGTGGATCTAGATAGGGCATAATGGTCGGGCTGATGCCCTAGCCCCACTAGGCAACGCCCTTGAGGCCACCCTCGGCCCAAGGCCACCTGTCTAGTACCTTCTAAAGCCAAGCATCAACTAGCTCTAGCACAAAGTGGAAATGATCCAAGTATACATGATCTGGGCTAACCCTGTCTTGCGTTACCTGAAAGATGAAGAAACTCCCAAGAGACAAAGTTGAGGCAAGGAAGGTGAAGTACCGGTCCAGTCGATACATACTACTTGAGGGTGTTCTGTGCAAGAAGGCATATGACCAATAGGCAAAAGTGCGTCGTTAGGGCGCCGGCCTTAGTCAGGGTTTAAATTTATGAAATAGGACTTCCCTCAAAGATTGAAAAGATGTATAGTTGAGAGTCCAGAGTATCAATCCATGGGGAAGAGTAGTTAGATTAAAAGACTTCACAAATTTGATTTTTCGACGTTTTGGACGTCAACCAAAAAGTTGTTTGGATGTCAAATGATGACTTTATGCTAAAAATGAGGGAATAAACTAGGTTAAAAAGTTAGGTTAAGTCTTCGGGTTAGATTCATTCAAAACTTTCAGTGGTAAGTTTCTTCTCCTTATGACTCAACCTAGTTCCCGGTCTAGGGTTCTAGATCGGAAAATATATCGATGAAAATTAGAGTTTTAAACCCAAAAATGGGTTGTCGAATCTTTTCAAGTTCAAGACAATGAGATCAAAAGAGAAAAGATATCGATTCAAGTATTAGATATATTAACTCTAAGGGTGGTTATAACTAAGTAAGAATTTAACTCTTCATTTTTGTTTCGAAAAGAAGAACTTAAAGAGATCCATCAACAAGCATGAAACATGGTTGAGAAGATATTGACCAACATGGTTAAGAACAAACCTCACCCTTAGACTCAACCTACAAGTGTTTAGCTACTCATACTTGCTATAAACATGAACATTCTTATCTAAGGAGAATAGATGTGTTCTTACCAATAGAATACTCAAAATCTATAGAAAACCATGAAACGAGGTCAAAAATTAAGATTCCGGCAAGTGCCGGAAGATTGAGTAATAGAAATGTAACACCTAGAGAAGGATAAATGTAGATCTTATCAATACTTACTTGATATCTTAAAGATAATGAACTTACAAGAACAAAATACTCAAGGTTGAAGAGCACTCAAAACTTGAAGAACAATGTTGAAAAATACTCTAGGTCTAAGGAGAAAACTCTTTAAGCATACAAAAAAATCTGATATTTTCTAAGTATGAAAGTGTATTACAATAGCTCAAGCTTTTGTGTATATCAAAATCCTAAAAAATATTCCTTTCGATTCTAGGCACTATTACAAGCATATCCCAAAAGTTGACAATTGGCCAAGATGCCTAATCCATGCAAGAGTCTTTTTTGTCCCTTGATGTGGCACAAAACCCAAGTGAAGTGGTCCCCATGTGTCAGCTAAATCAGACCAAATCTTCTTCTGTCGCACTTGAGGCACCGGTGCATTGAAAATGGAGGCACCGGTGCCAAAGCTTGCAGCAGTTTAGTTCCTTCAGCTTTAAAGGGGAGGCACCGGTGCACTGATTTTGGAGGCACCGGTGCCAAAGTTTGCAGCAGTTTGGTCTCTTCAGCCTTAGAGGGGAGGCACCGGTGCATTGTTTTTGGAGGCACTGGTGCCAAACATGAATTCTGGCAAGATTTGACTTCCTCTTCTTCAACACCTTCGTCGAGGCTCGGTCCTTGATTCGTTAGACCTCGTGTGATTCCTTCGAGCCTCCTTTGACTGTCAATACTTGGCTTCCGCACTTCAGGGCCACAGTTGAAGCGTTTAACCTACTATGGACATAAAACACCTTTTCGTGCATTATCGATTATAATCGTAGAATAGTGCTTGCATGTGCGTCAAAACGGGCGTGTTGAGCCATGAGATACACAATAACATGCACTCATCAAACATGCAGAATTTTATACGTAGAAGTTGACACATGTGAGAGATATTAGTGGCATTAGGCGTGCGATAAATTTACTTCACACATCGAAGAATCTTAGGTTTCAGAAATAACTCGAAGGCTCATAATCAAAGTTCATTTGAGCCAATTCCTTTGAAGCTTATTAATTGTAGAATGTTTTCTAGGTGAATATGAACTATACTGAAATGCTTGGAAGTGGATCACCATTTGTATCATACTATATGTAACTATTCTCTCTTCCATTGTCTTGAGGAATATTCTGTTTCATGTCTCAGGTTTTTACTTGGTATGGAGCCACAATTGAAATGGATGGTGCTACTGAAACTGATTATACAGCAGATGAGGTATGCCTGTTATCTCAAATGAGTTCTGCATTTCAATCTGGTATTATGCTAGTAATATTTCTTTCCTGCAGTAGAGTGGCAAACGCTTTTTTGTAACTATAGTGCTTTGCATTCTTATTACAGACACCTATGATTAGCTATGTAAATGTACATGCTGTACTGGAAGGACGTAGAAATCGTGCTAAAGCATCACCTACTGATTCTGACCTCTCTCAGGTAATCTTCAATATGTGCTGAAGTTTGTGCATTTTATCATAATAGAACTCCGGTTATGTGTCCAGGAGTCCATCTGCGTACCCATGCATGAGTTACTTTGTTTATCATGTTCATCACTTTTTGTTGGTTCAGGGTCCCCGGGTAATTGTTGTGGGACCCACAGATTCTGGAAAAAGTACCTTGTCGAGGATGCTTCTTAGTTGGGCTGCTAAACAAGGTTGGAAACCTACCTTTGTTGATCTGGATATTGGCCAAGGATCTATAACAATCCCAGGATGTATTGCTGCTACCCCAATTGAATTGCCAATTGATCCAGTGGAAGGAATCCCTCTTGAAATGCCTCTTGCGTACTTCCATGGCCACTCGAATCCTAGGTAATTTATTTTTCTCATCCTTAGTTGACTTCTATTTCTTTCTCTTATTCTTTGAATTCTGTTACTTCCTAGATATTTTCCACCTGAATGTAAAAGCTTGTTTTCCACTCATCTAATTTTAGTCTCCACGTATTTTTGTGTTCAAGTATGATGTATGTTCTAAATATTGGTGCTTCGCAGTCCAAATGTGGATTTGTACAAGGTGCTTGTGAAGGAGCTTGCTCAGACTTTGGAGAGACAGTTTGCTGGAAATGCAGAATCTCGGGCTGCAGGCATGGTCATCAATACCATGGGATGGATAGAAGGTGTTGGTTATGAGGTAACCGCATTTCTGCCTTCTGCTGCAAACCCTGCAAGCTTGCAGGAATTCTCACACATTGTTGCTGGGTGGTTTGGTTTGATAAGTAATTTTTTTTTGTCCTGCAGTTGATTCTTCATTCAATTGATGCACTAAAGGCGAATGTTGTTCTAGTTTTGGGTCAGGTAACTGCTTTTCCGCATGAACTATTATGCTGTATGTATTGCTGTGGTCTAAGTGCAGTCAGCTACTCTTCCTGTTATGAGACATCAGACGTCCCTTGACCATTTGCTTTGATTTTGTGAGGGGAATTTGTGTGCCCATGTGATTACAGTTGATTTTCGAAAGTAATATATAATTTTGGCTGTATTATGATGCAGTGTCTAATTCTTGGAAACTAGCTTGGGCTAATGTCAAGGACATTTTCTCTTGAATCATTCTCAACTTTAAGTACCTTGTTCGGAAAGGTTAAATTTTGACCCCGGCTGCTGATGGTTTTATGCTCACATAAACTGTGCAGGAAAAGCTTTTCAGCATGCTAAAAGATGTTTTAAAAAGCAAGCCGAATGTAGATGTTGTGAAACTTCAAAAATCAGGTGGTGTTGTATCCAGGCTAGGGCATGTCCGTAAGAAGGCCAGGAATTACAGAATAAAGGTAAAAGCAAATTGTTTGGCTTATAAATTGAAATTGGGCAATCGCCTGCACTCTACACGTTTGAATGATTAATTTTGACATTCGTGCCTTGTAGATAAAATTTCCTGTTTCTTTGTAACGCTAAAGCAAAATCAAGCTGATTATTATTTTTCATACCAGGAATATTTTTACGGCATTGCAAATGATCTTTCCCCGCATTCCAATACCGCAAATTTCAGTGATGTGTCTATCTATAGAGTTGGCGGCGGACCACAGGCTCCCCGTTCAGCCCTGCCCATCGGCGCAGAACCTGCTGCAGACCCTACTAGATTGGTTCCCGTGACTATTAGCAAGGACTTGCAGCATTCTGTTCTTGCTGTTTCATTTGCCAAAGAACCAGATCAAATTATCTCGAGGTATAGGCACAGATCTTTCCCTTATTTTCAAACATTCATGTCATCACAAAATAGAGCTAGGGGAAACACTTGATCCATCACCTCAACTCTGGGAACTATGCAGAGTATTGCAGGTGCAACCCTTGGGTTTTATTTTCGAAATTCTCTCTGTATTAATTGTCCCAAACAGTCAGCATCAACAAACTCGTCCCTCCTAGAGAAGGACGAGCTTTAGCCTGAAAAGTATAAACCACTAATATTGCTACTATCTGCCTTGTACCTCTAATCCGATCAATCAAACGTGCCCCTAATGGGGAAGGGGGTATGATCACTGGGACGTGATGCACAGAAGCGACCATGAGTTTACCGTTTTCAATGTCCTAAGTCAACCTATTTTGCTTTGTGAGATGAATGGTCTGGTCATGTTTACCATTTTGGCTCCCGAAGTCTGGCCTTGTATGGTCTCAGACCCGCATAGTCTGTGACCCGCTTGAGTCTCTCACATCAATGTTGAGATACCAGATACTGACCAACTTTAAACCCAGCCTATGGGGCCTGTGCTGGCAAAATAGTGTTAAAGTGTATTTGCAGCTTTCGATATGGTTATACTTGGGATTTTATTACTCTTCTTAATCATTTGTGCTGATTGTTTCCTTTTTCGCACAGTAATGTTGCCGGGTTCATCTATATCGCTGATATCAACTTTAACAGGTTCGAATATCGACCTTCTCTGCTTCTTAATGTGGTTAACATAGTGATTGATTTTTCATTCTAATTCTTCTTGCTTATGATTTTCAGCAAGAAAATTACATACCTTGCCCCATCAGCTGGGGAACTTCCGAGCAGATTCTTGATCATGGGAAGTTTGGGATGGGTTGAAGTCTAAAGTCTCGGTTTCGGCTGAAAGCTCGGCTTGGTCTTAATCTTTTCACCCTAACCAATTTGTCTGTAAAGCAAGTTTAGGGACACAACTTTAACCCACAAATTCAAATACAGATGTGTTTGAAACTTTCGATGCACACGGAATCCTCGAAAATAATGAGTTCAATGGTGTATCGGACAATTCAGAAGACATCTTTGTTTGAATTTGTGTTAAAGTTGTGTCCTAGACTTTCTCTCTTTCTGTATACCCATTTAGCATCCTAGTTTTATGATTTGAGGTTTTAGTGTGGAAAATCTTTTTAGTTGACAGGTCCTATACAACTCTGCTGAATTGTATCTATACATTTGTGGTCAATTGTGTGTTTGTATGTAAGTGTGTGTATATATATATATATATATATATATTGATATTCTTATCTCATTTTGTAAATTTGACCCATAATTATAAAAAAAATAAAACAAAAATAAAGCACTCAAAATAATATATTTTTCTATAAGCAGAACATTTTTTTCTATAATCAAAACAGATTTAAGCGTGTATAAAATGTATAAAAACGTTAAAACAAGTTAGAAATTTAATAAATAGCATTAGTACACTTCTAATAAAATTTAATCTTATTACTCGTTGTTCAATCTCACTGCATATTACACTACCAAAAAAATTCTGATAAATAACACGTAGTACACTTCTATTAGCATTCAATCTTAATACACGTAATTCACCTCTTACTGCATATTACGTTCCTCTTACCAAAATTCGGACAAATAACATGTCGTACATTTATAATAAAATTCAATCTTATTACACGTAATTCAATTTTATTGCATATTATACTACTAACAGAATTTGAATAAATAACATGTAGGCCACGTAATTCAAATCTTATTATACGTAGTACACGTAATAAAATTCAATCTTGTTATATATTACACTTACCAAATTTGAATAAATAATTCAATCTTACTACATATTACACTCGCAAAAAAATTCAAATAAATGAATGCAATTCAATCATATTACACGTAGTTCAGTTGCATTACATATTAGTATATTACGCTCCTAAAATCGGATAGATAACAAGTAGTACATTTCAAATAAAATTCAATCTTATTACATATTACACTGCTAACAAAATTTGAATAAATAACATGTAGTACACTGAAAAACCTAAAGCTGGGCAAATTATCGAATATACAAAAGTAAATTAAGAAAGCATAAATATACGTAAATGCATGAGACGAAGATATACATGGAAAACGTCTACAGGGGTAAAAATCACGGGAATGAATCAAATCACTATACTAATTATTGTGCGACTACAAAACAACCTATACTCACAATTATAACTCACTCATAGTTGACTTAAGATTGATTGCTGAATTCTCGTTCACCGCACTCAGTGATTGACAACTTATGCCTTGAATCCACAAGCCTTTTAAGAAAACACTATTGTGAAAGAACTGAACAACGAAACTCTTGGTGATGATGATTTATACTTCATGATCTATCTTGATCCAATGTAACACCAAGGTATATATCAAAGAAACACTAAGAGCCTATAAATATTCAGAGACTGCTCTTAAAACGTGTATAACTCTGTGTCTCTCAGTCCTTAGCCCCAGTCCTTAGCCTGAACCCTAGCTGCTAATATTTATA
>JABCMJ010017201.1:0-24183 GCA_014822125.1 Arbutus unedo
TTACACAATGAGAGGAATCACCGAGAAAGCTGTTTATGATATCTATAAGCACATTATGAATGTCAGCTACATTGCTTTCTTAATCTATTTCATTTGTGAAAGTTATTGATTGAGCTAGTTAGCAGGCAAATATTAATATCAAGTTTTGATCTGCGGCATAAAGTTTGATTTTGTATTGCTTTGGCATAATGACAGACTCCAGAGAGAGAGTTTAGAATAAGAATCTCAGGACTAGAAATCTACAACGAGAATGTCAGGGACCTCTTGAATTCAGAATCTGGTCGCAGTCTCAAGCTCTTAGATGATCCAGAGGCAAGCAAGACCTATACATAACCATTCACAGTTATAGGAATATTTTTCTTCCTTTTTTGCATTCCTAATGTTTGTTTACTGTTACCTCTCCATGTAGAAAGGAACTGTGGTTGAGAAATTGGTAGAAGAAACAGCAAACAGTGATCAGCATCTAAGAGAATTGATCAGTATCTGTGAGGGTAAACATTTGAACCTTCTACATTCAGTTTGTGGGTGTAAGTGTTTAAACTGCATTTTCAAAGCCTTATTAATCTGGGAAACTTTTCCAGCCCAAAGGCAAGTGGGTGAAACTTCCCTAAATGATACTAGCTCCCGGTCACACCAGATAATAAGGCTGGTAAGTTGTGAAACTTGTAATAGATATTTGTGCATTTGTTACAACAAACATGTTGTGACTATTTTGGATGACGGTGCAGACAATAGAGAGTATTCATCGTGAAAGTTCAGATTGCGTGAGATCTTATGTGGCGAGCCTGGTAAAACATTGTTTTACCTTCTTCTAATTGTACGAAATTATTCTGGAAGAGAGTAACACGGTATCCGTTATGTGGTTGTTACACAGAACTTCGTAGATCTAGCTGGCAGTGAAAGAGCCTCTCAGACGAATGCAGATGGAGCTAGGCTTAGGGAAGGTTGCCATATTAACCTTAGTTTGATGACTCTCACGACTGTCATTAGGAAGCTCAGGTCAGAACTTTTTTTAACTTCCATTTCTGCATATTAGATAAATGAAATACTGGTCTTTGCAAGAATTCTTTGCATCACATTTTCGTTCCATTTCCCTTTAGTGGCTTAGCCTGTTTGATTTCTTTTGGGGAACTTCAGAATTGTTGGATGTTTCGTCATATCTGCATTCCATCAGCTGGGCAAGCTAGTCTCATTATCACATGTAGAAATGGCTTCTGAGACTGTCTTTTTTATTTGAAAAACATTACACCTTATTTTCTTCTACAACATGAGTCATTGAAAAATAATTGGTCTTCTAGGTTCAGTTGGACAGTGTAAATCACTCTCGTGTGCAGATTTATTGTGTTCCATTTTTCAGCAACTAGTGTTTCCTTTGATATGTTTGGCGATCATTCTGTTGTAATTTCCTTAAATCTATAAAAATGCAAGGACCATAGACATTTTATGCTAATAAAGCTGATGCTATGTCCAGTTACTTTTGCTGCACAAGTGCACATCACGAGACAGTTGATTTTCTGCTAATTTGAGAATTATCGATGATTACAGTGTTGGGAAAAGAAGTGGTCATATACCCTACAGAGATTCCAAGCTCACGCGAATACTGCAGCACTCACTTGGTGGGAATGCTCGCACTGCCATCATATGCACGTTGAGCCCAGCGCTCAGCCATGTTGAACAGTCAAGGAACACTCTCTACTTTGCCACCCGAGCAAAGGAAGTCACAAATAATGCCCAAATAAATATGGTAAGTACTTCTAGTTTCTGCTATCTGTTCTTCAAATTGAAATGGCAAAGGTTCTCCTTGTATAAAGGTATTTCGTTGAGGTTATTTCAATGTTGTTCAAAAACTTTGACCAGGTTGTTCCAGATAAGCAGTTGGTAAAACATTTGCAGAAGGAAGTAGCTAGACTGGAAGCAGAGTTGCGCACTCCAGATCCATCAAGTGAAAAAGATTGGAAAATTCAGCAGGTATCCAACAATTTGTCTTGCATGAGAGTCAACAGGTTTATAAGGTTCCAATTAATACTTACATCTTCCACACCAATTGTGCATAGATGGAGATGGAAATTGAAGAACTGAGGCGGCAAAGAGATAATGCACAATCCCAAGTAGATGAATTACGTAGAAAGCTTGAGGATGAGCAACAGGTCTGTTTCACTCTCTCTCTCTCTCTCTCTCTCACACACACACACACACACATTTAGATAGACACTTATTGTTTTGTGTTTGATAGATGCCTCAGGGTTTAAAGCCATATGAATCACCCATGCCGGTAGTGAAGAAGTGTCTTTCTTTCTCTGGTACATTATCACCAAAGCTTGATGGCAAGGAGACAAACCATGCCGCTAAAACAAGAAATACAATGGGAAGGCAGACGATGAGGCAGTCATCAATGACTCCTTTCACACTAATGCATGAAATTAAGAAACTAGAACAACTCCAGGAGCAACTCGGAGAAGAAGCAAATCGAGCTCTAGAAGTACTTCAAAAGGAGGTGGCTTGTCATAAACAAGGTAACCAAAACGCTGCAGAGACCATTGCTAAGCTTCAAGCAGAAATAAGAGAAATGTGTTCAATCCGACAAGCCCCAAAAGAAGTTGAAGTCGGAAATGTGGTTTCTGTTAACAAGAGTGTCAGTGCTAACCTCAAGGAAGAAATAACCAGACTTCACTCACAAGGAAGCAACATTGCAGATCTTGAGGAGCAGCTTGAAAACGTTCAGAAGTCCATAGACAAATTGGTAACATCTCTTCCTACTGATCAGCAATCGAAGAACGAATCAAAAAAGAAGAAATTGCTTCCTTTAGCTTCAAGTAATAGTGCCAACCGGCACAACTTTATACGATCACCATGCTCACCTTTATCATCAACTCATCAAGTGGTGGAGAATGAGATTGAAAATAGAGCCCCTCAAAATGGGGGTGTTGCGCCTAGTGAAACCCCACAAGTGTCTGAGAAAGATACACCTACGAGAAGTGAAGAAGGAGGAGATGCGTCATCAAAGGAAGGTACCCCATACAGGCGTTCGAGTTCAGTCAATATGAGGAAAATGCAGAAAATGTTCCAGAATGCAGCAGAGGAAAATGTAAGAAGCATTCGAGCTTATGTGACAGAACTTAAAGAACGCGTAGCAAAGTTGCAATACCAAAAGCAGCTACTTGTTTGCCAGGTAAAATGGAGGTTTTTGGCTTATTATGCCATATTTATACTGGGCTTATTTGTTGCAATTGCATTTAGGAACAGATATTTCTTTCCTTTTTATATCTCAAAATACTATTCCCTGCAAATTTGCATCATCTGCATTTGTTGTTTCTGCCCATTTTAGTGCTACGCGAGAGAAAATATATGTCCATTTGCAAAACGGCGTCATATATCTCTACCCGTGTTAGGGCCAAGTGGGAAACTACATTAATTTACAATCAAAAGCAGATATGTTGTTTTCCATTTGTATCTCAAACTACGGGGGAGTGTAAATGTACATCATCTGTATGTTTGTTAATTGTTATTATGCCTCTAGGTGCTTGAGCTGGAAGCAAATGAAGAATCTGGGTACAATATTGGAAATGATGAAAACACAACTGAGATACAAGAGGAGTCTCCAGCTGCATGGAATGTGATTTTCAAGGAGCAGAGGCAGCAGATCATTGAGTTATGGGATGTGTGTCATGTTTCAATAATCCACAGGACACAGTTTTATTTGTTATTCAAGGGGGACCCAGCTGATCAGATATACATGGAAGTGGAACTCCGGCGCTTGACTTGGTTGCAGCAGCACTTGGCTGAACTTGGAAATGCAAGCCCAGCTCATTTTGGCGATGAGCCTACCATCTCTTTATCATCAAGGTCATTTCCTACTAAGGCTACTTTCTGACAATTGCTTATGTTTTCAATTTATAAAAACCACGCTGCATACAGAGAAATAGTGCACAGAACATGAACTGTGTGGTTCATGCCACACTAACAAATTCCAAAAATTCGATTAAAGGGAAGCCAAGATTGGTGGAGCAAAAAATAGAAAGACATCATAGTCTTTCCGAACCATCACATAGACTAGCTAACATTTGGCTAGTTACTGTGTTTGTTACGCTTTTGCATTTTAAATGAGTAAACTAGCTAATATTTGAGATCCTTGTTCTACTACAATGCAGCATAAGGTCCTTGAAGCGTGAAAAGGAATTCCTTGCGAGGAGGTTAACTACACGTTTGACTGTTGAGGAGAGAGATGCATTGTACATGAAATGGGAAATCCCACTGGATGGGAAGCAAAGGCGAATGCAGTTCATAAACAAGCTTTGGACAGATCCTCACGATCCCAAGCATGTGCAGGAGAGTGCTGAGATAGTAGCAAAACTTGTAGGCTTCTGTGAAAGCGGAAATTTGTCGAAGGAGATGTTTGAGCTTAATTTTGTGCTTCCATCTGATAAGAGGACATGGATTATGGGCTGGAACCAAATTTCACACCTACTTCATTTGTGAGAAACTGACATTAGCTTGTAAGTACATCACATTCAATTTTTGTACAATATGCAGATGAACCGAAAATTGGAGTCTGCCTCCAAAATATGGCTTCTTCGGTTTATTGTGGCTGGTCGATGATTGCGCTGTCCCTCATTATGGTGTTTGAGGTATTTATTAAATTGTCATTCTCATTTTGGATGATCAGATCTGGGCATTTGCCATTGTAATCTCAACCTATTTATTTATCAAATGAATCTCATTACTTGTTCCCATTCAAAGTTGTCTCTTGTTAAATCTGTTCATGAGTCTTTCTAGTGCAAAGCAATACCAACAAGCAAATCTTTCCTGTAGTTCGTTTTTATTATTTATAAACGAAAGGAAAAACACAAAAACCTACTTGTTCACTCTCAAGAAAAAGTTTTGGAAAAAGAACTTCTATGGTGAAGGAGACGATTCTTTAGCATGATGAACCACGTGATTAATGATTGTGTTAGCCGGTTAGGGGTGATCGAAGCAAATACCAGTAGAGCATCTCCCCTCAATAGCCAATACCTCCATAAAAAAAAAAAAAAGTTATACTACAAACACATCACGTTTTACATGTAATTTTATATCATGCCCATATGTCAGATCATTCAACTCATAACACCCACTAATTTGAACACATAAAAAAAAAAAACTCATAAAACAACTTATTAATACATCACATTACACATCTAATTGTACACCACACTTATGTGGTTCACCACACAAGTTATAAGTATAAGGTGTAAAAGTAGGTTCTATAAATTTTGATACATGTGTTCAAATTAGTGGGTCCTATAAGTTGTGTGGTATGTTATATACGTATGATGTATAATTAGATGAACAATTTGATCTATTAATAGCATAAATCAAAATCAAATTATAAATTGTGTGACATACTACATAGGCATAATGTACAATTGGATCTATAATGTGATGTGTTAGTAGACTTATACTCAAAAAATACAATTGGTACAGATCCTGGCAGAATTGTCGCGTGTCAAAGTAGGAGCAGTTATGGAAATACATAACAAATAAATGTTCTCCCATGTGATGCCAACAAAGACCAACAATGGCTTCATTTGATGATTCGAATAAATTATATTGCAAGTCTCAATGTGTTTATGATTTAAGGAAAAAAAAAACGGTTTATCAAATATAAGTGTCTATTGAAGTGAATTATATTTGTTACAAACATGATTCAAATAAGGCGAATGCATCGAACCCGTCCATTGCTCTTTAGACAAATACGATTCGAATAATGCTTTACTAATTTCTAATCAATCTAGTTTTTTTAAAGAACTTTAAATACATCGAGTCCTACAAAATAAATAGTTTGGGTCATTAAACCATATTAGGTCTCATTAGACCACAATGAATGAAGATCTTGTTTTACAAACAGACTATTGTGGTATTTTACTAGAACAACAGGCAATTAAACACATTTCCTAGAAGAGCCACTCCCTCCTTCCCTCCAATTTGATTTTGTTCATCCTTATTTTCATTGGTTGAGAGGGAGTGAGTCTTAAAAAAGTAATTCATCTTTACGTAGTAATACCAAAAAGTCAATGTTCACTCCTTTTGAAATGAAGATGAAAATAATCGCACTCGCATTTCAGTTATTAGAAGTGGACATTAATTTTGGGATATTCTTCAATTAGGGAAAACGATTACCAAGAAAGGAAAAATAGATAACCGAAAAAGGGGGACCGGTAGGCGATTGAGTGTGAGTGTTTCTTTTTGGTGCAGTGTTTCCATTTTCTCCAGTGACACAGTTAAATCACTATTGGAGATGTTGCATATGAGTCCCCTTTCGACCCTGTAAATGCTTCTTTGTTTTAGTGTCATACTCGATTGTGTTTGGCAACAAAGAAAGAAGAGTCCAAGTTTCACCAGCATGATCCAATGTTAGTAGCACTGACTATTTACAGAGTAGAGACAGGGGCGCTAGGCCAGATGTGTGTATCGTCAAGTGGAGTCCGTTGACCCCGCTGATCTGAAAAGTGACGTAGGATTTTTTAATTTTTAATTTTTTTTTTTGTAATTTGTCCTACTCTTTCTGGTAATTTGGCCCATTCTCTCTATTGTGAACATAGAAAAATAAAAAAATAAAAAATGAAAGAAAAAATTGAGTTTGCCCTCTCTACAGACTACAGCTGACATTGGAAACAAAAAACTTGACTTTTGCTCCAAATATTCTCACTCTTTTGAAGAGAGTGAAACGTCTTGCTTCTTTTTGTGAATTGGAAATGTAATTAGTCAATTTAGTTCCATTAAGATTATAGATTATGATATTGCTTCAAGTAATTTATCTAAAGTATAAAAATTATTCTAAGATTTCATTTAAGGTATCAAAATTATAAAATTATACCAAGTAATTTATCCAAATAAAAAAAAAGTATTTTTACTATGTAGATTGTGTAAAAAATTATATCGCATATGAATAAAAATTTAAATAATAAATAATACTTTATGTGTCTATAATTAAAAAGATATTTTAATTTTTATTAACAAATAAATCTTTTTGTAATTATTTTAAAGTTAATATGTTGATAAAATTTTATATTTGTTTTTTTGATAGAATAAATTTTTTGTGTAATTTTAGTGAAGATTTTGAGCATTGACTAAAATTTTTATATCCACCCCGGGGGTTGATGATTCAATTATTGCAACCAATAGATAATATGTTAGATAACACACGTGGCCTAAGAGAATGAAATTATTTAGTAGCTACAGAAAGCCCACAAGTGGTGGCGGCAACAAACCTTCTTCTTGACATTAGGGTAACCGACAGTTAGCCCAATGATACCTGCAAAGGGTAACATGTGAACCATATGCTATTGACAATGCCTAATTAATACTCTATATTTAATGAATTAGCTACGTAGTAATGCTAGAGATATTATATTTAATGAATATCCACAAGGATCACTTCATCAATTGTTCAAATAGGCTTATGATATCCCGTAATTGGGTACTTCTCTCTCTCTCTCTCTTTTGCACGAATACATAATACACAAAGGTGGAATGAGAAATTTAATTTATCTCCGGCCAATTCAAAATTTTTTAAATTATAATATATATTCACAGAGAATAAAAATATTATTTATATATACATACACTTGTGTGTGTATTACCAGATCGACAGTCTCGTTCTTGATCCATTCGGGACTAATGGCCAACAATTAAGGTTCAAAGAGAAAGAAAGCAGAGAGAATACCGAATCAACTTTTCTCTTTTGTTAAAATTTTAGTCTTTTTTCTTTAAATTTGATTATTGGGCTCAAAAAATTAATTTGGACATTTTTTTAATGAATTGACTTGGGCAGAATTGGGTTAGCTTATATTTTGAGCCGGGCTAAACAAAAATTACTCAAACTAGAATTTTACATCTAAAAAAAAATTTATGACCTAGCCAAGCCCACCTAGGCTAGAACTCACCTTAGCCCAACCATACTTCCGCCCTTACGAACACACAATTAAGTAATATCTCATGTCGACACATCCAAGGGTTGTACATAGTGTTATTGAATATTATTCTCATCTTCATATAAGAAAATAACACATGCGGCCAAGCGAGAAAAATACTAAAGAAGACTTTAAAACTAAGCCACCATCCAATTAACAAAAAATTATAACTCAACATCTCATCTATACCCCAAATAATCAAACCACGCAACAAATTTATCATCTTTGATCCCTCATACAACACAAACAATCTATGCGAGGCCACTTAATGCATTTGTAGTCAATAATTGTATCAAGGAACTATTATTGACACAACAGAGCCAAGACCTCTTCGCACCAACTTTGCTTTATGAGTCACAAAATTCAAATTATTTTTTTAGATCATAATATTTATATAACTGCATGACTCTATAATTTCTGTAGCAACACCTTTCAAATTAGTTACAACATCCACACTCAAAACATAACTCATGAAGCTTTCTTTTCAACTAATAAATCCTCTTGACTCTTTCTTTCTCTTTCCTGCACAAAACTTTGAATTTACATTTGAAGCTTCATTTCAACAAAATCTTCTTACTTCACCAATTTATGTGGCAACTCCTTGGTTCCTACCAATATTTAATACAAGTCCATTTTTCTTCTGATCATATAGGATGAGTTTGAAATGACACTGCAGGGGATGAATTTTGCTGTGTGAGAATATTCAAAAGAATATACTGGAAAGGTTAAGAACAGTAAAATCTGATTAGCCAAAGAGAAAGAAGAAAAAGTGAAAAATGTGAAAAAGGAGGCAAATAGCATGAGAAAGAGAATGACAGCTTTCTCTAACTCTGAAGTGGGCCTAAGAAGGTAGGTGATAGACAAGTTCTAGAGAGTGGACAGGACAAGGCAGGTAGAAAATCTCTTTTAAGCCTAAGGGGAGTCTCTCTCTCTCTCTATAGAATGCTCAAATGTCTAATCAATGAGCCAACAACCCCTAATTTGGCATGGGGCCGTCAAGTATATATAGGCACACCAGGCCTATATTCTTGTGCCAAGTGTCCCAATGTATACTTGACACATGTCCCTTTCTCGAAATGTTTGACCATGGTAGCCTCGCCCTGCTATGACTCGCGGTTACGGTAGGTTCCATGCCGACCCCTCCTCCTTTGAAGCCACCGATCCACTAGTCCTTTTTCTTTCCCGTGAGTAGGATCGGGAGACCATGTGCTCAGTCCCTCTTCGACCATTCTCGTCCCATCTTTGCGCCAATTTGCCTGAGCCCTGCCATCGCAGCTTGGGTGGGCACACGTCAGGATTTGTATTCTAGACCTTGGGATCCCTTTTATCATGTCTCCATCCTCCTCTTGCATTCATCTCTCGGCCGCCCAACACATGGTCGTGGCTTGCGCTGATATTTAGTCTGCAATCCCGAGCCTCGGGGATGCTCGGGTCGTGAAGTTTACCCACCCCCGACCTCGTTGACCTCAGCGCTTGGAGCATGGAGCTTGGGATCTTGAACTTGTTGCCCCCGGCCTTTGTCGGCATCGGACCTTAGAGCTTAGGGAGTATGAGATTTGTCATTGCCTGACCAACATTGACCTCGGGCCTTGAGGCTGGTGGGCGAGGCATACAAGGTGATCACCGCGGCCTCCTCTATTCTCTCTCCCTTCTCTCCTCTTTTCCCTATCCTCTACGCATCATTACCGCTGGGTTGGCCCATGACTGTTCGGCTGGGCTCAGCCCTCCTCCGCGAAGGTCCCTTTCTCTTTTCTTTTCCTATCCTTTTCTCCCTCTCTTCCCTTTTCTTTCCTACAACAGTTGTTGGCTCGAGCTTTACAGCGACAGTGCCGCTGGGGGTGCGTCATGCTGCCCCGCGGCTGGTTTATTAGGGTCAGTGGGCCTCTTCTCTCTCTCTCTCTCTTGGTGGTGGTGGTGGTGGTTCTCCCACCCGCGGTGCCCTCTCCCCTGCGGTGGTGCTGCTGGGGTTCTTCCCTCCACCCTGTGGCTGAGCCAATGGGGCTGGCCTCGGCCCCCCTTGTGGGGGTCCTCCTCGGTGCCCTTGGCCCTTGGTAGGGCTACTGAGCTTACCTCTTTCCCTTTGCGGCTGGGCCGCTGGGGGATCCTAACCTCTGCCCTGCGGTTAAGCAGTTGGGGCTGGCCATCTCCGTGGTTGGGGGTTCGCGATAATGACTTCACCCCCCATGGTCCCTTCTCTGCCACGGCTCGGGGCCCGCGACACTAACCTTATGGCCCTTGCGGACTTCTCTCAGGTTCCACCACGTTGACTTTGGAAATTGTGTTTTTTCTATGGCGCCGAACTTTGAAGATATCATTTTCAGCGTAGTCTGTTGTGCTTGGGGTTTTCCACCCCGATTCCCCCTATTGGTTGGGGCTTTATGGATTCTCCTTCAGCATTCACGGCCTTGCTTTGGCTCGTTGCCCTGTCGTGGTCTAATCTTGGCCTGTGGATTCTCGCTCAGCCTCTTCGTTGCCAGTTCGAGGGCCTCACGACCTCTTCTTAGTTCATGGGCCTTTTGACCCAAGCCTCGTGGGCTTAATGGTCATTCTCAGCTCACGGGCCTCATGGCCCATTTTGGCTAGCGAGCCCCCTCACGGCCCAATTTTTCTAGACTTAGGTCCCATGGACCTACGCATCTTGGGCACGGCCTACAGACACCAAGGGTAACAGAATACAAAAAAGCAAGTGTTGGAAAAGTACATGTGAAGAAGGATTATAACTCGTAGCTTGGAAAGAAATTTAGGTCTTGTTGGGAAATTTTCACACTAGACTTGCCCAGAGTAATATAGAAAGTAATATATAAAATAGAAGAGAGAAATAAGAAGTCAATATACATAAAACACTTATGGGATAACCCTATATTTATAGGACTCCATGTGCCTTTTCATAGAAGGCCATGTCCTTAGAAACACACTTCAAATTTGAATCCCTTAAAATGAAAAGACATGACTTTTGGTATTAAATACTACATAATTTGAAATGTTATGTTATGTCCATTAATAAAAAGTGCAACTTAATTAAAAAATATATCTCTTGAAAATCCATTATTTTTAAAATTATAAAACTTAAATCTACAACAATCCCCCACAAGTTCTAAAATTTAAATTGGACATAAATCATAATGTACATATATAGGAAAAATATATGGGCAATGTTATACCATACGATGGGCGTTGTCTTTTGGACTAGAACCTCGCTTAGTTTTGATAGTTTTCTTCTGACGAAAACTTAGTGAACTAGGTCCTGAACTGGAATCTTTGGACTAGAAGTCAATCTATCACACATATGATATTGATATTGGATTTGGGTGTGGGTTAGCGCCATTTATGGACATGCGATGATCTTGATTCTTATAAGATTTTTAGAGAATAGCCTTATTCCCATGATTCGCAGGTTTATGACGGCTCTCAATTAGTAGAATCCTCCAATGATAGAAGTGACAGAGGTCTATCCTGCGAAAGTATGCTCATTCAGGGATAAACCCTTCCCAACTAGTCATATTTACATCAACACTACTGTCCTTAGGGATGAGTAGAAGAACATTTATTATGGCTCCTAGTATATATATATATATATAATGAGTGCTAATATACGAGTCATGTAGTATGGATTGTTTGTACCACATTGAACTTCCTTCATGAGATCTCCAATCACAGAAGCTGGGTTACTTCCCTAGCTGACTCTCTACGGGCTTACACCCATCCATCTTGATAGTTTTAATTCAAGTCTTGCCTCGCGCTATTCCGGAGGCAATTACTCCTCTTGGGAGATAATAAATTTGTATCACACATGCTTTATTATTTTGGCTATTTAATCCTTTTTTTCCTTTGAATCCAATGATCAATTTTACACGCTAACTTTCACGCCTTTAAATCAAGTACTGTTAGAGTGGTGTCACCTCAATGTTTATATTTCCGGCTTTACAAAGTGTACCTAAAAAATTATCAAATATAATTCTCCAACACAAATTAGTACATCTCTTTCTCGAAAATAATTCTCCAATAGAAAATTCAATACACCACTTTCTCATGAAATAAATAATTTTTTGATCAATATTCCTTAAAGGACATATGTACAAGGATTATAATCCAACCAAGTAAATCATGTCACAACTTATTAGTAAAGTTCGAATAAAAATCTGAAAATACTAACAAGCCCCCCATCACTTATCTTTGAATTGACATAATTAAAATCATGTATTCAAGAATTTAGAATAATCCACATATTTGGACATTAATTTATCACATAACATTTATTTGCAATAAGAAAATAGTCAAACCAACATAGAAAACACAAATTAAATTACTCTCCACACTTTTAATCTTCTCAAAGGAAAAATATATCATTGTTTCCAAGTAACGAGGTTCTTTAACAAAAGCTTATTATTTATAAACTTTTAATAAGCTTTCATATGAAATTAAAATAACAATATATCTATGGTTATTACTCTTAGTCCTTTCAATGATGACTTCAAATGTAAATCATTCTTAATAAATTGGACTTAAGAACATAGGAAACGTTGAATATATACACAAAAAAATGAAATGAATGAATGAAGAATTTGATTGTGGAATGAGTCCATCATAAGAAAATATATATATGTAATGGCCTGAATATTTATAACACATAATAATAATCTTCAAGGACTTTTGTTAACTTATATTTTAAAATTCGTTTAAATATGTGTATAACTAAATTTATTGCATTATTATGCTTGTGTATAGATTATGTATGATATATAGCATTTACATTTATTTATATAGTATTACTTTAACTATCCTTATATATAACATTTATAACCTCTTATATAAGGTTAGTTAAAGTAATACTATATAAATAAATGTAAATGTTATATATATATATATATATATATATATATTCCCCCTCTCACCCAAATCTCTCGAAAAAATCTCCCCCATTAACTCGCCCGTCTCCCATCCTTCACCTCCTACCTCCTACTACAACCACTCCCTACACCTGCAAGTACACCATCATCCATGGCTATCCCATCCGCCGCCGTCGATCTCCCCCGAAACCCTCATACCCTCCATCTTGTCTCATTTTTCCTTCCTATAAATAGAGCCCCTCACCCTCTTGCTAAACCACCAAGGAGTTGCAAAGAGAAGAAGAAGAGAAGAAGAAGAAAAGGAGGACGAGCAAGTCAAAAGTCTGCCAGAGTCAAAACCGCAATCGAAACCCGTCCAATCACCCTCGAAGCTTCAAACCAAGGGCAAGTCCCCTCCCTTTGTCTTTTTTTGAGTGTTCTGGGGTAGTTAGAGAGTTCCAGGAGGCCCTATATTGAAAAACAACGTGTAAAACCAAAGAAATAGAAGTTGAAAGATGATGGAATAGTGGTCTGGTCGATCGGTCTAATGACCAAAGGACCAACCGGCCAGGGGATTCGACTGAAATTAATTTAGGTTTTCGTATTTTTTATTTTACCCCAATGTTGTTATTATTACAGAATTGCCCATTATGATTATTTAAATTCAAATATTTAATGATTATCTCATAATTTTAAACTCCCATAGTTTATAAAATGATTGATTTACCCTTGTCTTATAAAAACTACGAATATACCCCTTCATGTTTTAAATAGGGAATAGCCTTAGTATAATTCTACTATTATACATCTAAAAGCTTATGTTTATAAATTATAATTATACTAGATAAATTTCAAATTACTACCCTTAGTTATTTAAAACCACGTTTTAAACATGAAAGGGGACACACACACACAAACACGTATATATTGTGATAAATCTTTTTGAGTTGTTATACTTAAATTAAATTATTACTAACACATTATTATTTAAATTTAGGAAAAAACTCTATTTAAATTAACAAAGTTACATTCATACCCGTATTACATTACTAATGGATTCTAGTTAGCCAAATAATGTAATGGATTCTAGTTAGCCAAATAATGTACTTAGTAAAACGTTAAGCACAAAATCATAACCCATGAATATTAAATGTGTATTTCACTCTATTAATGATTATTATTATTGCATGGCTACGTCTTCAATTATTTAGACTCTAAATATTTTGATTATATGATTCTTGACATGACAAATGCTAGTTGAGCGATATTATGGAATTGAACTCCGATTTTTAGACGACGAATAACTATTTGATACTCAGCGTATCCCATGGATGCCCAAACTATTTGATAACTATGATTGTATTGTTGTGGATACTATTCTCCATGAGAATAGTGTATATGTGTCTTGTACCTGTGATGCAACTTAAACCGAACTTAGACTTGAACCTGAGGTGTACTGACCAAAACAATATCATCTAGCCAAGTCAATACTTCTAGCCATGTTATGTCTTTAGCCAAGGTATGTCATAGTCATGTTATATTTGGACGTAGCGTGACATTTTTAATGGATTCTAGTGTTAGGACAGAAATACTTGGTGTAGGCACGTTAAACGAGAAATATAAATATTCTGGAACATAGTGTTAGGAGCATGACATTTGAGGAGCACGGTTAGTCGGGTGGTCAGGATTGTCATCATTTGGATGCACCATAAGTTAGTCATTGTTAGAAATATTGATGAGATTAAATGACGATGTCATTCTTGGAAAATTAATTTGATGATGATGTCATACTTAGAAAATGTTGGTTTAGATTGAGAACTTGTGGAATACCTGGAATTGATGGCACTGGAATAGTTACTCGAATGATTCAATTTGCGATATTTGATTAAATTCTTGTACTTATTGCCTCGACACTTATTTCATGATGTCGCGAATCATGATTTCTTCTATATTTCTATACATTGCATATTTTATTGATGTCCTAAATCATTCAAAAGGAAACTTAAGGTAGGGTAACTTCTATATTAAGTGTCAAAACTCATAGTGCAATTTCCTTTTGCCCCTGGCGTTTTATATTAGGTATTGATGAAGATGGAGCAGAATTGAACTATTCAACTCATGAAGGCATGTATCTTATGGAAGATCTGGTCGTTAGGAATCGATATTCCAGAGACCCAGTGATGAAAGCGCATAGATTATACAACAACAAAAATACGAAACCCTACAAGGTGGAACTAGGGTTTATACCTTTGAGATCTCTCTGGTTTGATCTCGACAACCTTCATAGTTTGGTCCAACAGAAGTATGAGGATGGTTGGAATGATCTTGCGTGACTGACCTCGTGATCTTCTACCATAATCCTACTACACCTTGATCACGAACTGATTGTGTGCTTAAAAATACAATTTCCTTGTCTACACATAACCTCTATCAATATTATGAGTATTAAATTGTATCTAACCTAGAAGGTATAGCGGTGTATATATAGGCAACGATGGAGACCCTATGAGAAATATGGGAAGAGCTTCCTATATAATTCGGAATCCTAATCCAACCCAGATTAATTCCGAATTATATAAATTACAATTTATACTACCGCATAATTATAATTGCATTTCCTTCTCATATCTCAAAATTATATTTTGAACTCTATATTATTAAATGCTTACTTATCTCCCCACCTTAAGATTACAGATACCCGTTGATTAAAATAAATTATTGAAAATTTATTTAATCAACATCTATAAAATTTCTTGAGACCTTCCACTTAACTTATTTGTTATGTTGGATACTAATATCCACCTACAGGGTATGATATAATTGAAACTTATAAGATGCCTCAAGAGGCTATCATCAATCCCTATAAAGAGACATAGATTTCATTAATAATTAACAATTATTATACACTTAATATTGTGACCCAACTTATCGAGACTATTGGCTTACAAGGGCTTCCTATATAATTCGAAATTCTAATCCAACTTGGATTAATTCTGAATTATACAAATTACAATTTATACCACTACAAAATTATAATTGCATTCCCTTTCCATATCTCAAAATTATATTTCGAGCTCCATATTATTAAATGCTTATTTATCTCCCCACGTTAAGATTACAGATACTTGTTGATTAAAATAAATTATTGACAATTTATTTAATCAACATCTATAAAATTTCTTGAGACCTTCCACTTAACTTATTTGTTATGTCGGATACTAATATCTACCTGCAGGGTTTGATATAATTGAAACTCACAAGCTTCATCAAGAGGATATCATTAGTCCCTATAAAGAGATGTAGATTTTATTAATAATTAACAATTATCATACACTTAATATTGTGAACCAACTCATCGAGACTATTGGCCCACAATGCCTTACTCTATAATGAATCAAAGTCAATAATATTAAATGTACACATCCATTAATTATCTTTGGTTAATAACCATGAGGTGCGAATTGTATTATATTGTCAGTATAAATACAATCACTTCAAAATGGTCTTGTTCAATACACACAAAATGTACCAACACAGTGAGTTAAAATTATACCATTTTTCGTAATCAAGGTAGACCTACTGAAACACTGCGTTACAGTCGTACTGGTGGTATGTCCAATTCCATCTAAAATTGTGAACCAAAGACCTATATTCTACAATAACCGATAATCTAATCCTCTACGTGTAAGCCAAACTCTACACACCAAATTATCTATTATGTGGAATAAGAGACACCCATGCATAATATGATACGATATAATACAAACATTGCCATAAAAATTCTCATCAAGAAAATGAATAAATATTCATAAATAATTCAAAAAAATATTAATCAATTACATAAAATCATGACTTTTAGTATAAAATCCTAATATTGGTTTGTAAGGACCCAAAATGTTTTTGCATTTTAAATAAAAATTTCAGAATATGTGACGGGATATGTGTTTGATTTATTTTAAATGATTCAAAACTTTTAGTAGTGAGGCTTGGACCTGCGTGTACGAGAGCATTGAGCTTTATTGGGGAAGCCCATTGATGGACTTAAAATTAGATTTTTAGGGGAGGAGAAGGCCACAAACCCCCCATGTACTATTTTCACTTTCTCTCTCTATATTTGCTCTCCCTTCTCTTTACAATATCACTAGAGTTCTTACTTCATTTTCAAATTTCTTCAAGACATGACGGGATTACATCGTTCTTGAAGAGTATCAGAAGCTTGATCATTGATTCGAAGCTCAGAGGAGAGGATTTGAAGTTCAAGAGGGATTTGGAATCTAGGGTTTTGCGTTCTTTGTGAAATTTGTCGATCTGAAGTTTGAGGTAGGGGAGTTTCACTCTGATTATGCATATATGACATGCTTTGATCCTTTGAATGTGTTATTGGTTGGTGATTTAGAGTTTTGAGAAGTTTAGTACGATCTGCAATGTTCTGAGAATTTTCTGGAATCACCAGAGTCACTTGGCAACCTCCTCATCGCTTGAGTGACCTATGTAATTTTTGTGTTGCTCCAGCAACTTTACCGGTGACTTACCAATGACTCTTTCTATTTTATAGGCTGCTTGAGCGATTATACCTGATTTGAAAACTTGTGTTTTGGATATTAGGACGATAGGTTTATGGTTTTGGGCCATTATTTTGTACGTTACATCACGTTTATGAGCTTGAGTTGTGGTGTATGGTTTGAGAGTGTGCTATCGTTAATTTATGGGATAACCTACATTTTGGGAAGTTGTATAATGGACATATGAATGTTTTGAAAATTATGGATGTTTGTGAATTGATCGGATAATATGAGGACCAGATTTGGACTTTAAAAGTTTGGCAGAATCTTGTAACATTTTATGGATTGATAAGATGATTTGAGAGTCGAGTATGAGCGATGTTTTAACCAATGAAACGAAAGTTATTTTGGAGATTTAAATAAGAATCCATGATATTTTTTTAAAGGTAAACCTTATATTTTATGAAGTTGTAGGATGATATAGGAATTGGATATGAGTCACATGTTCAACCTATGAGATTAAAGTTTTGAAAATCTAAACCAGAGTTACAATATTTTGTTAGAGGTAAAAGTTGGATTGAGTTGTGCGACACGCCTTAATAATGGGAATACTTGGTATTGGTATCATTATCATTTGGTAGGAAGTGAATTGAGTTGAGAAGTATGCCTTTGCATTGAGATGACCCTGTGTCGATATTGCCATTATTCTATATTTTTTTCCGTATGAGAACCATTTGCCTGCCATAGGCTGAGATGATATCAGTGAGGTATCGTTGTGTGGACTGTGGTTTGGGTTTTGTGGTGAGACAATCGTGTGAGAGGTTCTTCCTCCTTGAGTTTATGCTTCTTGTTATCATTTCAAGAGATGGTCCACTCTGTCTTAGTGTCGTGAGGAGTTCTATTGTTCTATGAAAGAGTGATAGGCTTTGACTTGCAGTAATTGTCGTGCAATGAGTGGTTTGCGAAAGAGTGTAGGTTGATGACCCCTTGCGTGTGAGACACCTTGTCTATTTCTCTTGTTCCTTAGGAGGATGGTAAGCTTATCGTGCTGTGAGATGTTGTGCTATATGTAGTTTAAGGTAGAGTGTGGCTAGATATCCCCATATATATTATGATGCCTTGTCCGTCGTGATTGACGCACGTATGTAAGTTAATGATGAGTTCTAATAGAACGAATTTGATCGTGATACATGTTAAAAGGATTGGGCATGGATATGATGGTGGTTTATCAATTATGATGTGTTAGTGCATGGTCACTAATCTGTGCTTCAGTTGTTTGTTTCTCGTATTACTGGAATGGAGTATTGCATTAATATCTTGGCTTATTGTTTTCCTATAAATTGCTGAGCTGCATGAAACTTGTAGACTTACTTTGTATAATGTTGAACATTGGATTGTGAAACATGAATGAAAAAAACTAAATGAGAAATGCACCGAGATATGACTAGCTTCCGACGGGAGATGCGCTAGTTATGGATTATCTAGCTTCCATTCGAAAATGTGCAAGTTGGAGAGATACCCTTTGAATTGATATGACGAGTGTGGACTAGTTAGTGTGAAGGACTTAGCGTGATAGCATCGTAACTGCTACGAAAGGAATGGATGACGACATGTTAATAATGGAATCTGAAAATCTTGGTTGGTCATATGAAATAATGGATAAATTGACAATACTATGAGTGAGTATATTGAGCATGCATAATTTGGAATATCTCATATGAGTTCATACTTATGTTATTATTCGGTGTTGTGTAGCATGCCAATTTATTTTATATGTTCATAATATTAGTGTAGATTTTCCTACTGGGCTATGTAGCTCACTCGGTCATTTTCAAGTACTCCATTGGGAGTTTAGCATGGAGTGCTTCAAGTGAATGAGATGATGCATCATTTTTGGAGCTATTTGATAGAGTTCATGTAGCATTTTGCAAACTCATTTTGAAAGGTGTAATGACTTTTACATATTCTATGTCTATTTTGGGATTAAATGATGTAAACGTCTAACTTTGGATTTTCATTGAATATATGTATCGGGCCGGGAATTACCCCTTATATGTAACACTCTTAAACTTGAATTTGGTATTATTTCTATGGATGGAAAGATTTGGGGACTTTGGGCTTATCCTTAGGTATTTATGAGTTTTTAATTATAGTAAATGATGATTATAATATGTTTGAAATTGAGGACATGACACAGTTGAATCATGGTTTACTTAGAATTGGCTAGACTGCTTTGACTTTACAAAGTCTTTTTGATGTAAAAGTCTTTTTGTCAGACTTATTCAATTACCTATTGCACTAAAATTATGTTTTAATGAAAAGATGGAAATTTTTGCTACTTTACTCTTTTAATTATTGTGTGTAAATTCAGGGCGTTACTCTCTCTCTCTCTCTCTCTCTCTCTCTCTCTCTCTCTCTCTCTCTCTCTCTCTCTCTCTCTATCTATATATATATATATATATATATATATATATATATACACATGTAGAGAGAGAAGATCAACGATGAATACCAATTGCCTAGCGCTTATTGAATTCAACAACTCAGTGCACTAATTTATTGAGGCTCATTGACGATATTTAGTTTGAACAGAACATCAAACAAGAACAAAGTTTGCAAAGAGAGTGGAAGGTATACAAAAATAGAACAAGAGGAAAAAAATATGTCAAACACTTAATATAAAAAATGGGACACGCAAATGAATGACAAGAAACAGTACATAACCTTTATGAGAGTGTTGCACCGTTAGGATGAAACCGCTTTCTTTTTTTTTCTTTACTTTTTGAACTAGTGGCTAACCTTTGTTTACAAGACCAGTGATTGCGTCTCTTTTTTTCTTATTTAAGTAATTGCTTCGCGTTCACTAGAGCATAAGTATATACATCAATGTTAAGCAACAAAATTTTGTTATATATAAATTTGAACTTGGACCTTTTAATAACTATATAATTAGTTAATTCCCCCAATTGTTGGCATCCTTTTAGACTACCATCCAAACTCCCCAATTAGAAAAAACTTCTAATGGGAATTGTCTTCTGTCTTGTACAATTCATACTTAAAAGCTTTAATTTCGCCCGCAACCCTTCCCGGTCATGACCCCAAACATCTGGGCTGACATCCGGCTCTAGAAAAATTCGACAATCTCTATAACTCGATGGTTCTTCTCTGGCAAAGCTCTGTTGAAACTCATATTCTACCAAAACACTCGAAATGGTTCAAGTATAAAGGACTTACAGTTAGTTTGGAGTTTGGTGGAGCTTTGAGTGGGTTTTGATCGCCCGTTCGGTTCCACAGAATTCTTTAGAACTTCTTCTCCTTTCTTCTTCTTCCTCTCTTCTTATTCTCTTCTCCTTACTTGTAGTTCCAGATGGTTGTGGTATGTGTTTAGAGGGGAGGGGGGGGTGTTCCTTTTATAGCCAAAGGAGGACAAGATGGACCGGTGGGAGGAAATTCTGGGAAATCAATGTCTTGGGTTTGAAGTGGCCATTGATGATGGTTTTGGGTTGCAGGAGGTTGTTGTAGGGTGGTTGATGGGGAAGAGAGAGAGAGATAGATTGATAGATAGATAGATAGATAGATAGATAGATAGAGAGAGAGAGAGAGAGAGAGAGAGAGAGAGTATGTATGTATGTATATATCATCTGTGTGTAGTTCGGTGAAGCTCGGTGAAGGATAGGATTATCTTGTTCAGGAATCACGAATTCAATGATTAGCCAAACTATGTAGAATGCACTGAATATCCTTGGTGGTACAAATACATGTTGAGACTTGACTTGATGGAGTATACAAAATCAAAATCCTCACGTATAAGCTTGTTATAATTTTATCAGTTCGGCCACTCGTGTCAACCAATGGCTAGTCAAGCCGATGCTTAGTTGAGGGGCTATTGTAGTGGGTCAAATTGCAGGCTGACCCATCATCGAGAAAATGGACCAAATAGTTGGGCTGTGTCAGTAACGTGGACCGTCGCCACGATTATATTGCCGAACGGGCCGAGAGACTACTGACTTGAGATTGGGGGCTCAGTGCATGGGTCATATCCATGCCGAGTTGACCAATCTATCACTCAGTCAAGTGGTTAGAACCTTCTGGAATTGGAATGAAACTTGAATAGGAAAACTCAAGGTTTTGAGAATATTTCTATTTAGGAAACCCTTATGCTGCAAAAAAATAGACAGATTTGGCAGTGTTAATACCAAATTTTGCTCCATCGCTTAAACTATCATGAAATATGCCATCAGAACGGGCTTAGAGAAACTTATGGACATAATGATCATTTTGCCCTTAGTTGGGCCAAAAACGCATGGAATGATCTGAAGACTAAGAAACTTTACCAAAGATACTTTCAATCATTGAGCAGGTTTGTGAACATGATTTAGATAATACTTAAGCAACATCAGAGAGTTTAGCGGAGTCCAGGTATAAATGACCATTTTACCCTTCAACGGCCAGCAAATACAAATCTCATATCATCACATAATTAGCCCGTAACATCTCCATGGTGAATGTCAGAGTTTTAGCATGTCTAAGGGATCATATTTTTACATCCTAAAGGTCAGCCGAAGGGCTCTCTCTCTCCCAAAAATATTTTTCTACAACTCGAGTTAAAAACTTGAAGTGCCATACAAAAATCTAAGAGCATAAATCAAAACAGGGGTCTTCTTTTTCTTCCATTTCTTTCTCTCTTTTCTCCTCTCCATACAATTTTCAGAGAGCTCTAAAATCACAGAGATCTTCGAGTTTTCTTCCTCCAGTGATTCCCAACTTTAAAGCTTCGGATTCCCGGTATCAGAATAATATTAGATTTAGGGTCCTTTAGCTAGATTTTGATCCAAATACAAGCAGAACCTCTGCTGTTTTATTTTTTGATTGTTAGAAAGATTCGAACGTACTTCTACTTTAGCATAGGTCGGGGTATCATTAGAATTTAATATCCATTTCTACGCCAGGTTATGATTTAGCCTAGTCTTTCACGCTTCTTTCGTATTCTTGTAATCAATGGATCTAATATCAATATAAAGTAATGTTGCAATAGCCGTTTCATTTCAATTTCTGCTCTTATTATCTAATTTATGCTCTTTTTCCTTTTTATTTTCAATATAAATATCACGTCGAGAAAGCTGGTATCTGCATCTCTAGTCCACACTTTTAGGATCCCTCGTCCATTTTCAGGAATTTCTAGTTTGCACTTCTAGAATGTCAAGGCGTTGACACTTTTAGAAGTCCATTTTCAGGACTCTAGAATGTCAAGGCGTTGTCTCTTAGTCGAAGTCGGCGTAAAGCCGATGTACTTTTTGTGATTTTGACTTAAGTAAGATTTGTATACCGAGGACTCTAGGATAAAATTGGCATGTTGCACGGTTCTAAATTTTTTACCTACTCTGCATGCTTGTCTTTTACTCCTCACTATATGAATTTTCTCGAAAGTGGTTTTCACATTGACGGTATACCATTACTGGCACCTGTCGCACTTAACTCCTAACTTCTCCCTTTCCTATTTCTTGTAACATTTTCTATTTTTATCTTTTTTCCCATCTCTCCGTAACAGTTACTGCTATATTTCTTTTCATTTTTGGTAAAATCAATAGGGTAAAAATTTGTTACTTCATAGTTAAGTAATATGAATAGTGACCATTAGTTCATGCTGACACGCTGTCCATATCACCTAACTAAAATCCTGATAATCTCGAAATTTTGTAAACACATGGGTGATATAGGTAGCCAGTGTTTTGGAATAAAAATTTGACGGGCAGTGTATGTTATCTTTTCGCGACAGATTATCATGATCGAAGTGACATTTACTATTTTTTGTAATTTGGACCGCTAGTGAATTGAGTAACTGTCGGGATGAAAAATTACAGATAAAAAAATAAATTTAAGCATATTCTGTAATCTAGACCATTAGTGAATTGAGTAGCTATCGGGATGAAGGACTACAGATAATAATGAATTCAAGCATATTCTGTAATTTGGACCATCAGTGAACCGAGTAACTGCTGAGATGAAGGATTGCGGAAAAAAAATGAATTTAAGCAAATAGGTGTCATTCCTAAAACCTGAGAAATAAGAATAGCAGTTGTACTGCCTTGTCTCCCGGTCTTTGGTTCCAATAATTTCAAATAAAAGTATGTCGTGCAAATTGACAGTTTATGCCAGTTTACGTGTCGTGCTTTCTCGAAAGATTATTGGAAGGATGTTGATACTTTGTACCAAATTAACCTTGCAATTTTCAGAATGCTAATGACATAGGTAGTCAGTTGGAAATGAATGAAAATGAATAATAGCTGACTTGGTTTAGGTTGAGATGACATATTGTAATTTCAAGAAAGGTTAACATGGTAATTCATTAATAAAGCAGAATTAGACTATTGTTAAACTTGAAAGTTCCTACCTAGGGATTTAAAGTACCTCGCATATCGGGAATAGAAATGTGACGTGTAGATGCCAGTTTCCATACCATATTTTGGTAAAAATTTAACATATACTCAGTTTAATATTTTGTCACCGAGAGCTGAATTACGTAAGCCGAGGCTTTGTCCTCACATCTTGTTTCATCTTTTATCCAGTTGTACGTTCAATCACTCGATGTTTATTCACTTTGGCCAAGAATAATTAAAGAAAATTGATATGGAAAAATTAAGTACCGAAAGGGCGATGTTGGGTGCCTAACATCTTTCCAACTCATAATAGTAAAACTTTAGAACTTTCTCTGTTTTTGTCGACTAGATTTCTAAAATAAGTCATTTTACAAATAGAATAGTATTTCTGAGTCAAAATTAAAATATTTTTCTAAAGATATCTTCTTCCAAAATGGGTTTAGAGAGTAACTTGATACACCTGAACTCCATGTTAAGTAGCAACTTTGAGTTTTAAATAAGTTCCAGCTATTAAACAATTTTCAATTTT